>JAJIBD010006564.1:0-40886 GCA_021461705.1 Cryptotis parvus | reverse complement strand
ATTTTTTCTTAATCTTTATAATACTGAGACTCAGCTACACAGAACAGAGCTGCTACTGGCTCTACCTGTGCTCAGCTGATCATGAGGCATCGGGAGGGAAGGCAGGTTCTAGCCCTGGCCCACACCATCCCAATAGAGCCTCTAAAGAAGCCAGAGGAACGCCCAAACCATGAGGGCAGTCATTTTCAACATCCAGACTCCACAACTCGTCAGAGCTCCAACCAAGAGAAAAGCCGATCTCAAGCCCTGCTCGTCAGAGACCCACACTGCAATGAAACCTATTTCAAGTCCAGGTATGCCTGATCCAGAGACTCCAATACTAGGGGCAGAGCTTCAACTGGCTCTCCCTGTGCTCAGCTGATCATAAGGCGTTCTGGAGGTAAGGCGGATTCTAGCCCTGGCCTACCATCCCAATAGAGCTTCACAAGAAGCAGTCATTTTAACATCCAGACTCCACAGCTCATCAGAGCTCCACCCAAGAGAAAAGCCCATCTTTCCCTGTTGCAGTTCTTCAGTAAATGTACGAAATTAGAGTCTACTACTGGAGATTATCCCACCCAGCACAGCAGAGCCTGGCAAGCTATCCGTGTTATATTTGATATGCCAAAAAACAGTAACAATTATAGACCTCATTCCTATGACCTGAAGGAATGGTTTGAAGCTCTTTGTGTTCCTGGAGCGAGCAGATGCCCTTGGGCTACACTAGCACATGACAGGACATATGGAGATGTTACTGGTGCCCACTCCAGCAAATTGATGAACAATGGGAAGACAAGTGATACAAGTGTTACAAGTGATACTTTATTGTCGGGGCTCTCTGCCGGGTCCCCGACAGTGCCAGGAAGCGAGTTCCCTTCTACCTCCGGCCGGCGAGGAATGGATGAAAACTCAGGAATCGGATGCAGTTTTAAAAGGCTTTACTTATCATAGGTTCAGGCATACAAATCAGCAAAAGGAAAAGCCCGGTGCTTAGGATTCCAGGCTAGAACCCCAGCCACGTGTAGGCCAAGATGGCGGCCACCACGTGTAAAGGCTTTGTAGAAGGAGAAGAAGACTTCCAAGAAGGGTGAGCGCTCACAGAGAGCCCAAAAAGAAGCACGGGAGAGAGGAAACCGGCTAGTTTTATACCTATGCCACTCAGACCTTCCTCCCACTGTTATGGCAGGGAGGGTCAAATGCCCTTAGGTAATCCCTCCCTGCACCTCACCTAGGCCCTTTAGTATGCTAATGTTTTGAGCCAAGATCTGCCTGGGAATGCCTTTATAGGGTAGAAAAGGGGGTTTCTGAGATGGCATGTCTCTGTACTAAAGACTAATACTAATGCCAGTTAAATATTTCTCCAAGCCTTCACAAGTCTCTTCTACTTCATTGTAGTTTTATATTTTAGTTGCCTTTGAGTATATCAGGGACCCATGCTTGTTTGCTTGGGAAGCAAACAGCATTTCTCTCTGGTCTAATTACTTAGGTGTCCTACGTGGCCAGGCTAATATGCTGGTAAGATCTAGCTAGTCCCACGATGATTGTGGTAGCTTGGGAGAATATTTATACCAGCTAGTACAGCATACATGGTCAGATAAACTGCCACATTTAGACTACCCCCTTATCTACGAAGTGATTTACAGGAGGTAATCCAGAGCAGATGCAGTGGCCCTTAGGAGTCCTGCAACACTTTATTATACCACCATGAGATATACAATTACAAAGATGTTCAAGGCACGTCCTTACAGTAGTGCCCTATTCCAACCACCAATGTCTCCAAATTCCCTCCTACCTCCCCCGCCTGCCTCTATAGCAGGTACTTTTCCTTTTCTCTCTCTCTCTCTCTATTTCTCTTGTATGGAACATTTTATAAGTTTCTAATTTTGCATTGTTGTTTACTGTACTGTTGCTGATAGGGTTTTGTACATAACATTTACAACCTTTAGCACCATCTCCTCCTCCTGTTTGATCTTCCCTCCACTATAGTTGTTGACCCCTATTTGTTATCTCTTATCTCCTTTTTGTGCCATGTTTACAAATGACTGCCAGTTCTCATGTTCTTTGTTTCTATTGTCTTTAGGAATTCATTATTTCCCCAACATATTTCCTTATACTCCACTTCTGCATAGGTCTATCTACCCCTGAATGATTTTACTCAGCAGGATAATTTCCAGGTCCCTTTCTATAGCTGAAAACTGCATGGCTTTATATTTTCTTTTTGCCAAGATTCTATTGTATATATGTACCACAGTTTCTTTACCCTGTCATCTATTTATTGATATTTATTTACTTTTGCTATTTTGATTATTTGGGTAAAGCTGAAAGGATAGGGGTGGAGATCAGAGTGGAATTTATTATAATGGGCATTAACTTTTCATCGAAGTTTTGGTATAACTCACTAACAAACCCAACAAGACTAGGTAGGACTTTTTTGTTGGGAGATATATATTATTTTTAAGTTATTTTTTAATTTATTTTATGATACCACCAGGAGATATACAATTACAAAACTGTTCATGATTAGATTTCAGTCATACAGGTTAGCAGAGTTGTGCAGCGGAAGAGTGCTGGGCCCATAGATTTCAGTCATACAGAATTCCAGCACCTTTCCCTCCACCAGAGCACATTTCCTACCACTAGTGTCCCCTGATTACCTCACCTGTCCCCGGCTGCCTCTATGGCAGGCACTCTGCTCTTTTTTCTCTCTTTCACCCTCTTTCATTCACTCTCTCTTCCTTATCTTACATATTGTGGCTTGAAATATATGAATTAAGGGTTATCATTGACATCCATTTGCCTACATTCAATGCTCAGTTCTAGGCTGGTATTACCATTTGCAACAATTATTAGCACACCAGTTTGTATGGCCAAAAGGCATATGAAAAAAAATGCTCATGAAACTAAATATCAGGGAGATACAAATCAAAACAATAATGGAATATCATCTCACATTACAGAGACTGGCACATATTCAAAAGAGAAAGAACATCAAGAGCTGGGGTGAATGCTGGGAGAAAGGGATTCTCATCCATTGTTGGTGGGAATGTCGATTGGTACAGCCTTTTTTGGGGAAAACAGTATGAACATTCCTCTAAAAACAAGAAATCGAGCTCCCATTTGAACTAATAACACTACTCCTGGGCAGCCAAAAACACAGGGCAGAAACAAAATCTGCACTTCTATGTTCAAAGAAGCACTATTCACAATAGCCAGAATCTGGAAACAATCAGAGTACCTGAGAACAGATACCTAATAAAGAATTATGCTACATCTACATAATGGAATATTATGCAGCTGTTAGGAAAAACAAAGTTATGAAATTTACCTATAAATGGATGAGCACAGAGTATCATGTTGAGTAAAATTTGCGAGAGAGAAAAGGATAGATGTAGAATGACTGCATTAATTTGTGAGATATAAAAAATAGCATATTACCAATATCAAAGGCCAGACAAAACATGGATCAGGAGGACTTGTCAGTGGCTGGAATCTACCACAAGTTGTGGGAGTCAGAATGTAAGTAAGACAAAGAAGGGACCAGGGAATGATATTTTATTAAATTGTTTTTAATTAAGTTCCAGTTACTGCCCTTTGAGGTTGCAGGTGTGACTTCGGTGCCTGACTGCTTCTGCAGGTGGCAGACAGGAGACAGACTTGCCTATACCCAGGGCTCTGCCCCCGTGGGTCCCTGGATGGTTGATGGTCTGACATAGAAAAAGACTGGTCCCCCTGGGATGAGCCATGATAGAGCCATGATAGAGCTTGGCAAGCTACCCATCATGTATTCAACATGCCAAATAGAGTAACAATAATGGACCTCATTCCCAATGAATGGGAACGTTACTGGTATCCGCTCAAGCAAATCTATGAATAATGGGAAGAAAAGTGACAAGTTCCAATTACTTTGTGGGTGATTTGCCAGTTGATATTTACTAATTACTCTTCATTCAAGTTTTAATGATTGCTTGATGTTAAGAACTCATCAATTCTTTTAAGATTCTCTATCTTAGTGTTATATATCATTTTCACAGTAACTTATGATCTTTTATATTTAAGATCTTTATTGCAATTTATCTTTTCATCTTTTATCCACTTTGTCTATGTTTTCTCTCTTATTTTCTCCATTAGAATAGCTATTTTACAATAGTTTACTCTATAAAAGAAAACTCCTGATTTTGTTGATATGTTTCATTGTATTGTTAATTTCTATAACATTGATTTATGCTTTTGTTTATGTCATTCTCTTCCATTTACTGGTATTAGTATTCATTTTTCTTTTTCTAATTTCTCAAGTTGTGAGATTAGTTTGTATATTTTAGGCTTTTTCCTTTGTTTATTAAAAGCTGTATTGATATGAACTTCCCTATTAGTAATACTTCTACTGTGTTCCATTATATCCAGTAGCTTGTGTTTTCACTGTCAATCATTTTCAGAAATCTTTTATATCTTTTTTTTTTGCTTTTTTGGGGGTAACACCCGGCAATGCTCAGGGGCTGCTCCTGGCTCTGTCCTCAGGAATTACTCCTGGCGGTGCTCGGGGGGCCATATGGGATGCCAGGGATCAAACCCAGGCCTGCACAGGCTGGCGCGTGCAAGGCAAACACCCTACCCGCTGGGCTATGGCTCCAGCCCCAGAAATCCTTTATATCTTCTTGATTCAAGAGTTACTAAATAGAGAGTTACTATTCAGTTTTCAAATATTGGTATATCTCCCAATGTTCTTTTTATGATTGATATTTGACCTTTTTATGATTGATATTTGATTGATATTTATGATTGATATCCAACTTTGGCCGGTTCACACCTCCTTAGGCAACGTAGTGGTCCTGCACTACCAGAGGGTCACCATATTGATGCTGAACGTAGTGCAGACACCCAATCAGCATAGCGCACTACAGCCGAGAACTCCTGGACTCAAGCGATCCTCCGGCCTCAGCCTCGCTAGTAGCTCAGGCTACAGGCGAACACCACCTTGCCAGGCCATCACTTCACAGCTTGTCAGATCTCCACCAAGAGACTAAGCCAATCTCCAGTCTGACTTGTCAGAGACCCAGCCTACAGAGATCAGCCCTTCAGAAATCTACCCTAAAGAGAAAAGTATTTCAAGTCCAGGAATGCTTGAACCACAGACACAGATACACCAGGAAGAGCAGCTACCAACTCTTCCCATTGCGAACAATGCAAAGCGGCCCCGTGAGTTATCTCCAAATTACTATGAATATTCTACACACCGCTCTCAGAGAGCCCAGCAAGCTACTGAGAGTATAGCATCTACACAGCAGAGCCTGGCAAGCCGTCTGGTGCATATTCGGTATGCTAAAACAGTAATAGCAATGTTTATTTCCCTGACCCTGAAAGAACCCTTATTACTGCAGCACTAAGAAGGATGAACAAGGAGTAGCTGATAAAATCTCAGGGCCAAACAAGGCTGCCAAAATAAAGAAGGACTAAAAGGACCGTGTGTACTTTCAATGCACGTATGCTGGCATCAGAAGCATATATCGAGGACCTGATGGTGCAAGCACAAAAGATTGATATGACATCATTGGTATGACCTAGACAAGGAGGCGTCAATCACATCATGCCGTATTTGACACTGCAGAAGAACTGTTCCTCAGAACATGCAACGAAAAGGCCTCAGTGGTGTAGGTGTCCTAGACAACATGAACCTGGCCATGAGCATTGATTCATTTGAGTGCCTAACAAACAGGATAGGACGATTACACTTGAAGAGATGTGGCCAACTGCGAGCAATTTCTATCTTCGTTGTCTATGCACGAACATTCACATACAAGGAAGAAGAAATTGAGAAATTCTACACGGAAATGGAGGAGTTCTATAAAGAAGATCACACCATCTAAATGTTCATAGCCGGTGATTTTAATGCCAAGATAGGACCGAAAAGATTGGCTGAAGAAATCCACATTGGGACCCATGGCCTAGAATGGAATGAGGAGGGTGAAAGATTATCTGAGTTCATCATGTCAAACAAGATCATTTATGGGAACCACAGTTACAGAAGGCTGAATCGAAATTGTTGGACATGGGAATCTCCTGATGGACAGTTTTACAATGAAATTGACCACATCATATTTAATCAATGGTTTTGTCTGACCGATGTCACTGTCGTGCCAAAATTCCAAACAGTCTCACAACACCGTCTCCTTCATGCAAAATTCTACTTCACGCATTGGGGAGACTACAATGTTTAAGAAGAGAACTTCAAGAATAACCACCAACTGGGAGCTCTTTGGCACCCTTGCGGCAACATTGGAAGATGCCATCTTGGACCACATTGATGAAGAATACAACCGACTGGTTCAGCACCTCCATGATTGTGTAAAGAATAACAAGAGAGAAAGACACAAAAGGACGCCTGTTTTCAAAAATGCTCGTGCTTATTAGCCAATGTGGGAAGGCATGAGCCTCAGGCAACCAAATGCTAAAGTCCAAGCTCGCAAAGCAGTGCAGAGAAATGATAAAGGAAGACCTCAATGAGAAAAGAGCAGAAATACTGGCCGATGCAGCAGAAGGTGGGAAAAGCATTTGCAAAGCCAGCCTGTCCTTCGCCAACTATAAAACCAAGATGACTGCCCTCCGACATCCTGATGAATCTATCACATCTTCCAGAAAGTCAATGGAGAAGATTATCCATGACTTCTAATTGGATCTCTTTTATAGTCATGACCACCTGCCCACATACCAAATTTCACAGGATGGATATGTCATTCCCACTTTCTCCCTTCTGAAATCCGACATGCGATTTCTTCGGTAAAGAAGTGAACAGCACCAGGCCTAGACAAAGTCAGACCTGAACACCTGAAGAATCTACCATCAGTACTCATCAATACACTGGCTCTGTTGTAGGCAGGCAGACAGGGGCGCCACATGGCAATAAAATTCCTGAAGAAGAAATCCAGAGCCACACCTGATTGAAAACCGAAAGCAAAACCATTGACAAAACCATTATCAACAATAAATCCTGGGGAGGGAAGGCCAAAAGGAAATGTGTGAAGCCCGTAGGCCACTGACCCTTCTAAAAGCTTTAGATAATTAACTCTCCCAAGAAAGATAAATCAGCCTTCCGCCCAGGACCCAGCTCACAGAAGACTCCAAAGCATTCCAGTCAAAGAAGACCACTACCAAAGTCTACTCCCCTTGGCAACAGCCCTAGAAATCGAGGTTAAAGCCCCATATGGGAGTAACTTGGGGAGAAAATCTATAAGAGCCGTCCTGACCAAAGGACAGCATGCACATGCTGCATGGACACCCATGTTGCCTGCGGCGCTATGCTGCATGAACACACATGCTGCCTGAGCCCCTGTGGCCGAGCACATGTGGTGCCTGAGCCTGTGTGTTTCCCGCATATCCCCTCTTGAGATGGGTACTCTCTCTCTCTCTCTCTCTTACTTGCTCTCTGTCTTTGGAGTAGTCTGCGTTCTCCCTTAAGCCTATTACTCTCTCTCTTTCTTTCCCCTCCCCTCTCCTTAAACCTCCTTAATAAAACCTATTATACTTCACTGCTCATTGACTCCTGAAAATTCTTTTTCTGCGAGGAAGATAAGAACCCTAAGGCAGTCCTGGGTAAGGCCTAGGACTGACTTTCCTTTCCTGAAAAGAGCAATTCCTCGCTCCAGCCTGAGTCCGTGGCTCCCTGAGAAACCTCGGGTGGTGGGGATCAACTCCCGTGTCTAGAGATCAAGCAGACATCAGATGTGGCCTGACGGCCACCTGGTGGGGGCTGGTGGGGCTCAGGTCCACGCAGTGCAGGGGCTCATCGCAGACTTTATCAGTCCTTAGCCTGCCCAGTGGGTCCCTGGTGGCAGAGGCGGCTGGGGAGAAAGCAACCATCTCTCTCCTTCCTGCCTCACATAAGCCCACGTGTGGGGTCCACCTGTAACAGCTCAGCTCTTCACATGCTACCTGTCTGAATGCAAGGTGCCCTCCCAATAGAAAACCAGCAGGACACTTTTACTGTTCAAGAAGGGAGACATCCACGATATTGGCAACTATTTCCACATCTGCATGTTGTCCATCATCTACAAGATGTTCACTCGAGTCATCCTGAACAGGATTGGAAGAACATTAGATAAAGGACAACCATGCAAGCAAGATGGCTTTCAAAAAGGATTCAACACAATCTACCATTTCCACATGATAACTTGAAGCTCATTGAAGTTTGTAGGGAGTTCAAGATACCACTCTGTCTCACGTTCATTGATTTAAAGAAAGCCTTTGATTCTGTTGAGACCTAAGTGTTCATCAAAGCCCTAGCCAAACAGGGTGTTCAAACCCATTATATCAAGGTCCTTCATGAGCTGCATTACAGATTAACCACCAGTATCTCACCATTCTACAAGGAAATGATCATTGATATCAAAAGAGGGATTCAGCAGGGTGATACCATTTCACCAAAACTCTTCAGTCCCACCCTCGAGAATATCATGTGACAATTAGAATGGCAAGGAATGGGAGTGAAGACTGATGGTTCGCAACTACACCATCTCTGCTTTGCTGATGACATTGTTCTAATAACACCAAACTAAATGGCACAAATGCTGGCTGACTTGACGAAAAATGTGGAAAGATAGGTCAATAGTTGAATCTCAAAAACGCAATGTTCATGAAAAATGAACTACTTCTAGAGATCCCATTCACTCTCAGTGTACAACCATCTCTGAATGTAGCAATTATGTGCACCTAGGTCAAGAACTCAACATGATGAACACCTAAAACCTTAGCTGCACAGGAGGATGAGAGTGTCATGGAACACCTTCAAGAACATTGAAGAAATAGCTAAAAGAACAAAGAACCTCCAGCTCCGGGTACATCTCTTCAACTCCACTGTTCTCCCTGCATTAACATACTCCTCGGAGACCTGGGCCCTATGAAAGCAGGATGAGAATGCTATTCGGGTCTTTCAAAGAGGAATCTAAAGAGCTATGCTTGGAATATCACGCCTCACTCAAGTGAGAGAAGGAATCAGAGTCTGACCTCTGTCAATCGTGCAAGGTCAGGGACACTGTCTTGTTTGCTAAGGCATCGAAAATCAAATGGACTGGACATGTAATGCTATTTGGAGACAACCGCTGGACTAGAGCCATTACTGACTGGATCCCAAGGGACATCAAAAGATCATGTGGCCACCCACCTGCAAGATCGTCAGACTTCTTCGTCAAAACCCTGAGTGAATGGTTTGAGGCTTTTTTGTATTCCTGAAGCAAGCAGATGCCATTGGGCTACACTGTCACATGTTAGGGTCAAATGGAAATGTTACTGGCGCCTGCTGGAGCAGATCGATGAATAACGGGATGTCAAGTGGCCAAATGATATTTGATATTTATAACTCTGAGGCTTATGAAACAGATGCATTTACTATTTCAGTGATTTTATGCATAACCAATCTTATGTATCCTGGACAGTCATCCATATGCATAGGATAATGGATAATATGTATTCCTCCGTTGCTGGTTGTAGTATCTTTGAATATAAGTATTAGTTTTTCCAGCTCCTCTTTTAAAACCACTCATTTCAGTCAATGTTCTATCTGGTCTGCTTGTCCAATAATAAGAATCGGTCATTAACTATTTTTTCTATTGTTCTTCAACCAGGAATATATTAAAATACATAGCTGTCATATCATGAAATGGTACCATTTCATTCAAAGTTTAATTGCTGATAAAAGATATGTATTATTTTATCAATTCCTTAATCAAAACGAAATTTCATTTCTATCTCTCTTATTTGCTTTTGTTTCAATTTTATTGATCTCATACAAATGTTACAAATTCTGCTATTTCTTTTTATTTTTTATTTTTGGGTCACACCCGGAGATGTTCAGGGGTTACTCATGCCTCTTCACTCAGGAATTACTCCTGGAGGAGCTCGGGGGACCATGTGGGATGCCGGGATTGAATCTGGGTCAGCTGTGCGCAAGGCAAACACCCTACCTACTGTACTATCACTCTGGCCCCCAATTTCTGCTATTTTAGTTTGCTGTTGTCCTGTATAGTTATTTTCTAGATTTTCATTTTAAGCTTATATTTTTTGTGAGAGCACAAATGTGTCTCTTAAAAGTTAGATACTTGATTTGTTGATCCATCCAGTAACTGTCATGATATATTTGGGGTTCTTTCTATTGGTAACCTCAGAATCCAAGGAGTCACATAGCATGGAAAAAGATAGAGAAGGGAAGAAACACTAGCTAAAGAACTGATAGATGACAATGTCACCTATCTGATAAGGTAAGAATTAATATCAGAGAAGAAAATATCACAGAGAGGGGGAAAACAACATTCACAGTACATGTCTCAAATATATCTCTACAAGAAAGAAGAAAGTGGAATAACATGGAAAAAGTCAAAAATAAAAAAGATTCTTCAACAAAGGATCATCAGTCCATGAAAACTTAGTTGAATGAAGGATTAATAATTTTAAATTGAAACACAAAAACAAAATACATTTTCAGAAAGCAGAGATCATATGACACATGTTGCCAAAACCTTCATAGATATCAGGCAATAAATTCCTTCATATCAATAGTTTCATTAAATTTTTTACTTCACTTCAAAGCATAAAATTACATGCTTATTTACAGAATCTTGTCTAAAACTTTTACAGCATCTATTAATGTAATCATTTAACTTTGACCTTTGTTTTGGTTAAAATTTTACATTACATTATTTGATGCATATATGCTGAAATCTTACACTGAGGAATGACTTTATCTTAGCTGTTATATATTACCCTTTAAATTTATATCTCAATTTGATTTAGTAAGATTTGGCTGAAGATATGTTCACCTATGCTAATTTGGGACTCAGATATATTTTCTAATTTTAGTTATATCTCCACTTTGATATCGGAGTAATGTTTGTCTCATTCATTTTTTAGAACATTTATGTTTTGGGAAAATGCTAAGAAAGATAAAAAAGTAAGACCTCTTTAAATTGGTAGATCTCCTCAGTGAGCCCTTGTGGAACTGGGCTTTTTTAATTAGAAACTTTTGATAAGTGTTTTAATTTCCTTCCTACTAATTAGTAAGTTCAGATTTTTATTTTCCTTTAGAATATTTTATGATTAAAAGTACATCAATTTTTAAGCTTTATAAATTATTGGCATAACATTATTCAAAGTAATTTCTCAGTATCTTGTGCATTTCCATGGCAGTTTATAAATTCTCACCTTAGCCACACCAATATGGATATAGAAGTGTTTAGAAATCACCCTTTAAACATTTACTTTGCATCTAGTCCATCAACACATTGTCTGCACTCTATATTCAAAAACAAATTAGAATACCAACAAATGTATATTAGAGTGAAGCAAAATTATATATCAACTTTATGATCTATCTGAGACCTTTTCAGTACTAAAAACAATAACAGGTTTGAAGTGTTATAAATATTAAATGGTTAAGTATTAAAATTATTGAAAAAATAATAGCATTAAAACATTCAAATGGCTTTCTGAGACACAGAGCATTGTACAATGTGGATTGAAAAAGGTAATACAAAATCAATATATACAATCTAAAAGTATGCATGAATTATGCAGTTATATGTTCTAATTTTATTATTTATTCATTTAATACTAATAAGATCCTTAACCTTTTCTTACATATTTCAGATAATAATAAGTAAAAGATCAGATAGCTTCTCTAATTGAGAATACGTACTGAGTAGAAATACTATAGAAATTAACAAATAAATAATTAATATAACATTACTTAATATTTAGTGAGATGACAAAGATATTGAAATTTAAAGTCATCTTTCAATTAAATGTGGAAAAGAAACCATTCCATAAACCCAGAGAGAATTACTCCAGGCAAAAGACAAAAATAACTAAAAACATTTGTAGCATGGTAGAGTAGTAAATATTAGTTTGCTACTTTGTAGAACTAAACTTTATATATATATGTATAATTTATACAATAAAATATATATTCAACAAAATTGTTAGTTAATGATGTGTAGCATAGTGTAAGTCATATTGCAATAGCTCAATATTCTATGCATATTCTGTGCATCCCACAGGGTCCCCAAGCACTGCCAGTAATGACTCCTGAGTGCAGCGCCAGGAGGCAGCTCTGAGAAGTACCTGGTATGTCTCCAAAAAGGAGGAAAAGAAAAAAGTTAAAATGTTCTATGTTCATGTCACAATAATAAAACGAAATGGACATGAGCTTCAATGGTCCAATTTGGAAGGACGGCACAGCGGGGAGGGCACTTGCCTTGAGCTACCTGGCTTTGATCCCAAGCACCTTGTAGGGTCCCCTGAGCACAGCCAGGAGTAAGCAGGAAGCAGTCAAGTGTGGCCCCCACAAAAAACAAACAAAAATGCGATGTGTGACCAATCCTTCTATGTGTGTGGGTAGGGGGTGTGTCTGAGTTTTATTTTTCTTTTTTGCCACGTTTGGCAGTGCTCAGGGACACTTCTGCCTCAATTTTATTTAATTTTTGGGGGCGAAGATTCACACTTGCGATCTCAGGGGGTTACTCCTGCCTCTACACTCAGGAATCACTCCTGGTGGGCTCCGGGGAACCATACGGGTGCCAGGGGTCAGCTGAGTCAGCTGCATTCGAGGCAAAGCGCCCTCCCCGCCCTATCACTCTGGTCCTTCAATTTTGGGGGGGGTGTGTGTGTGTGGCGGGGTCACTCCGCACTGTGGAAGTGCTCAGGGTTTCCTGCAATGCCAGGGGTCAAAGTTGAGCAAAGCCTGCACTCCAGTTCTGCAAGCGAGCCACCCCCTCTTCCATGAGCAACTTTTTTTTGAGTCACTTGGCAGTGCTCAGTACTGACTCCTGGCTCTGTGCTCAGCCAGGCCGGGTGGGCTCTAGGATCCTGGGGTGGGAGTCAATCACCTGCATGCAGGGACACTCCTGTCCTACTGCACCAGCCCTGCAGGGGCGTATCAGGGCTCTGTCCCTGGAGCGAAAGTTGAAACCAATTTGCAGCCAAGATCAGGCTTTGGGGGTGGGGGTCTGAGGGTCCTCTGCACTCTGACTCTGCCCCTAAGTCCTCCTCTGCCCAAACCCAGTGCCATGACACTTGCTTCTCCCAGCAGCAACCATGGCAGAGACAAGTGTGCCCGGGCACGGCTCTACGCCAGGTACATCCACCCGGCTTTCTGGGGCAGCCCGCCTGGTACTTTGTGGGCATTGCCCAACTGGGAGTGTAAGGTGTGGGGACCTGCTCAGGTGTGACCCAGGACGCTTGCCCCAGGCCAGGCGTGTGCCAGCGGCCCTGTGTACTGTCAAGATGCTGCCAAGACTCTCTGGTCCCCAAAAGGCTGAGTCAGTCACAGGGCTGGGACCAGGCCACCAGGCTCCTCTCAGCATCCAGCATGCAAGGTCAGGGGCCTGAGCACACTTACCCTTGGGTCCCAAGTGATGCTAAGGGCCGGAGTCACAGGACAGCGGGGAGGGTATTTGCCTTGTATGAGGCCAACCCTGGTTTGGTCCCCACCCCATATGGTCCCCCAAGCGCTGCCAGAAGTAATTCTGGAATGCAGAGCCAGGAGTAACACCTTAGCATCTCCAGCTATTACCCCCAAAAAAGCAAACAAACAAACAAACAAAACCACAAATGATGTCAAGGGCCGGAGATAGTCCAAAAAGATCAGGTGTTTGGGGCCAGAGCGATAGTCCAGCATGGAGAGCGTTTGTCTTGCACACGGCTGACCCGGGTTCAATTCCCCGGCATCCCATATGGTCCCCAAGCACTGCCAGGAGTAATTTCTGAGTAAAAAAAAAATTCTGAGTGCAGAGCCAGGAACAACCCCTGAACATTGCTGGGTGTGACCCAAAAATAAAATAAGAGGGGCCTCCATTTTCCACATCCGACTTCCCCTCGTCAGAAATCCACCCAGCAGACCAGCCTATCACAGCCCGGCTCGCGTGGCCGCACAGTTCATCAATAAATGCTAGATTTAGAGATGACTACAAGAGTATGCTACCCACACGGCAGAGCCTGGCAAGCTACCCGTGTCGTATTTGATATGCCAAATACCAGTAACTGTTATAGACCTCATTCCTATGAACTGAAATGGTTTGAGGCTCTTTATGTTCCTGGAGCAAGCAGGTGCCCTTGGGCTCTACTTGCATGATACAGGACATATGGAGATGTTACTGGTGCCCGCTCGAGCCAATCGATGATGAACGGGAAGACAGTGATACAGTGATACAGTGATATGCTATTTATCATTTTTATTTTTTAATCTGCAGTTTATATTTTGACATACTATATATTTTTAAATATGTGGATAGATTATTAAGAAGGGGCAAGAGTGATAGCACAGTGGGTAGGGTGCTTGTATGTGCTGACCAGGGTTTGATCACCAGCATCCCCTAAGGTTCTCCTAGCACTTCCAGAAGTGATTCCTGAGTGCAGAGCCAGGAGTAACCCAGAGCATTGCCAGGTGTGACCCAAAAAGCAAGAAAAAAAAACCAAAAAAGAGAGAAACAACTCTCTAAATCATACCTACATCATAATTTAGGAAATGCCTGTTCATTTTTATTTCCATCTTTGTTGGATTTGGTTGTTTTTTTTTTTTTTAGTTGAGCTTTGAAATGCTTTGTGTATTTTGGGTGCTGCACCTTTTACTCATCTGTTATAAGCAACTATTTTTTCCCAAAGAATGCGATGTCATTTTATTTTATGCCTCCTTTATTCTTTCACATGTCAGAAGCTTTTTCCATGATGTAATTATGCAGTTCCATTTGTTTATTTATGCTTTTTATTTGTCAATGGGATTGTATCAGTGTAAACTATGTGTTTAAGACCTTGGAGATACCTGCCAAAGACCTAATGAATGTATTTTATAGGAAATGGTTTTACATCAGGTTACTTAGTTAATTTTAATAAACCATTGTCTTTAATTTTTTGAAAATAATTTAATTTAACTATTGTTGTGGGGCAGAGCTGCTACTGGCTCTCCCTGTGCCCAGCCGCTCATGAGGCACCCAGGAGGGATGGCAGGTTCTAGCCCTGGCCTGCCACCCCAGCAGAGCCTCACAACAAGCCAGACAACCCCCCACTCCATGAGGGCCTCCATTTTCCACATCCAAATTTCGCCCCCCCACCCCCTCAGAATTCCACCCAGCAGACCAGCCTATCACAGCCCTGCTCATCGAGATCCACCCTGCTGCAGTCTTTTTTTAATCCGGCCCAGGTATGCTGATCCAGAGACAGACATGGGGCAGAGCTGCTACTGGCTCTCCCTGTGCCCAGCCCCTCATGAGCACCCGGGAGGGATGGCAGGTTCTAGCCCTGGCCCTCCACCCCAGCAGAGCCTCACAACAAGCCAGACAACCCCCTCTCCATGAGGGCCTCCATTTTCCACATCTGGACTTCCCCCTCATCAGAATTCCACCCAGCAGACCAGCCTATCACAGCCCAGCTCATGTGGCTACTTGTGGCCCCGCGGTTCATCAATAAATGCTGGATTTTGAGATGACTACAAGAGTATGCTACCCGCACGGCAGAGCCTGGCAAGCTACCCGTGTCATATTTGATATGCTAGATACCAGTAACAATATAGATCTCATTCCCATGACCTGATGGAATGGTTTGAGGTTCTTTATGTTCCTGGAGCAAGCAGGTGCCCTTGGGCTCTACTTGCATGAGACAGGTCATATGGAAATGTTACTGGTGCCTGCTCGAGCAAATCAATGATAAACGGGAAGACAGTGACAATGACAGTGATTGTTGTGGTTCTTCAGGGTCCCCAAGAGATGATACAGTTTATCAGGGTACCCTGGCACCTTCAGGGCAGATTACTATCTCCCCAATCGGACAGTCACTTCAACTAATGGACAAATGAAGGAACTGGGCTACAGGTTTGTAATTACTCGGTGCAGTGTAATTCAAATACAGTTGACTCTTTATAGAGACATCATGAGTGATTGGGGATTGGGGCTTATTACAGATAGGTGGTAAATAATGAACTGATGTAGAACACTTCCTTCCAAGGATAATCTTCTACAGTTTACACGTAAAGGCAAAATTCCACCAAGGGTACTTTATTTAATTTATTTTTAAATTTTTTAATATACCACCATGAGATATACAATTACAAAGATGCTTATGATTGGGTTTCAGTCATACATTGTTCCAGTATGTATCCTCCACTAGTGTCCTATTCACACCACCATTATCTCCAAATTATTCCCTCCCCTCACCCCAGTCTACTTCTATAGCAGGCACTTTTCCTTTCCTTTTCTCTCTTTCTCTTTCTTTCTCTCTCTCTCTCTCTCTCACACACACACAAATTGTGGCTTGCCCTACAAACATTTAGTCATGCCTTCCTTTCTGCTTATGATATCATTTTTTCATGATTTTCTTTATTTTTCTTGTAAATCTAGTTTATTATTTGGCAATCTTATTCATTGTTAAGAAAAAAGAGAAGAAAAGAAAAAATTAAAAAGAAAGACAGGAAAAAAGAAATTTCTTGGTTTTATTAATCTTCTGTGCTGCATTTTTTAAATCATTACTGATTATCAGAAATATAAATCAAACTATAAATGAAATCATTAAAACCATTGACTATGATCTATTCCCTAAAGTCCACTGGCAAGGGCACTCAATTTCTGCTGGTGGGTCTGCCATTGTGTTACTTTAGAAAACAATTTGATGATTTTAAATAAAATATAACTAGGAATTCTATATGAACCTGAAAATACATAATTGGACATATACAATATCACAAACATATTAAGGGTGTAAAATATATGCTCACCCATGTTCTTTACAGAATTATAACCAGAATGTAAAAACAATCTAAATGCCTAACAACAGATAACTGGATAAGGACATATAGGCATAATAGAATACTATTTAGCCATGAATTACAACAGAATACTATTGAGCTTTGGGAAAGGATAAAATCTTGCAGTTTGCAGTAACCCCACAAGTGGGTGGGGCCCATGATGTCATCACTCTGCTGTCCCCTACCCACATTCTGACCCCCTTATGATGTAAGCAGGCAGGGCTATAAATATCCAGGGCCTGGTTCCTCAGCGCTCATTTGCCTCAGGCAAGCTGCTGAACATACATGGATATTGTTGACGTACTAGCACCTCCTGTCCCCCCAACCCAACCTCAAAACACCTTCCCCTTTCACCTGTACCTTGTCCTACTCCTTCCCTTCCTCCAATGTGTTTTGTCCACCGCATGTTTGTTGCACCACCACTGGTTTTCTCGGTCTAATCTCCATCGCGTGAGTACACGAGGCGAGTTCCTGAGGAATTTTGTGGCAGGTTGAGTTTAGTCAATTCAGGGATACACTGAGTTTGGGGAATCTGAAGCACACCACAATATCATTCCGCTCAGACTCTAGAGGGTTGACTCATGGGTTCGGTGGGGACCCTTGTCAGACTTTTGCCAGCAATATCAAGTGTAACCCTGATAAGCAGATTCAACCGATTTTAGTGACTTGGGAAATTATTCAGGAGAAAAACCCAGAAGGAAGTTCACTGAATTACTTGCTGCTTGGATAAAAATCTCTGAGTACCTACAAAGGGCCGAGAGGAACAAGTTCCATAGACTCACCGTTCTCTGCTGGATTCTAGCTTCCCAGGGAGAACCCGCCAACCAAGGTGAGCCGGCCAGTGGAAACGATCCCGCTATCGGAAGAAAGACCACCACAGGAGGACAGCCTGCAGGTCCAGATGGCACAGCAGGCGATGTAAGTAGCTGCCTTCTCTACCAGAGCTCTCTAGTTCCTTGCTATCAAAGCTCAAGCCTAAATCTCAGAGGATGTCAATGTAGAGATCAACCCGCTGATAAGCCAGGGCTGCAGGAGAAAGATGGGTGGCCAGAGAGGCCGAGCCCGGGGAACATGGGTCATTACCATTACCCAGCAATAGAAGGAAGCCTGGCAGAGTGTGCTGCCCTCCAGGTGGGCTTCGGCGGTTGGGATAGGCCTCTTGTGTCTCTTAACTCTGTTCAAGTTCTCTGAGGGCTACATCCTTGGTTCTATGGGAGGGAATGGTTGAGGTTTCTGGTGATTCTGAAGTCCCAAGATATGGTAAAAAGGGCCTTTATCCTGGAAGCAGGCACTTCCGTGAGTCTTGGTCATTGAGTTTGCGGTCAGAACTTTGTGATCCTCAGGCACGGAGCTCGCCTCACACCTCTCTGAATCCTGAATGAGAAATTCTGCTGCTGCTCCCTGAACTAGAGCCCCTCTTGCTTCCCCAGGGAGGAGATTCTGTTATACCATCTGGAGAGAGCAGCACATCACCCAGATCTGCAGGGACAGGTGACTATTCTCTAGCCTTCCCTCCAGATACAATTACAAGGCCCTGGTGGTGCCAACCATGGACAGGGGTGCATAGAGGAATGGGAACAGGGTGGGGATTGAGACCCTGTTAATTGAGACGCAACGGATGAGGAGGGGGCATATTTCCAGGGGTTTCTCTCCCGGGGTGGGTTTCATACTCACTCATCCTGGCTTCACACCCATCTTGTGTGTCTTCTCAGACACCAGAACTGGCACCAGCATGGCACTATCTGCCAAATGCCATCAAGAGTCTCAGCGGTCAGGGCAGTGCCCAACTTTCACCTATTTCTCTAGATCCATTGGTCACCGTGATGCCCTCCTCACCACCTCCCAGGCTCTCTCTGACCATTCTCCTGTGCATCCCCTGCTCCCGCCGCTGTCCTCAGCTGACAACACTAATGGCTGCTCCACATGCCCCAGAGAGGGAGGGCACAGCGCCCATCCCGGAGGATGCACACCCTTCCTCCCAAGTCCAGCCTGCCCCCTCGCAGTGTCATCTAGAAGAGGGGGGCAGTGACCGCCAAAGGCAATGCCCAGACTTGTTCTAGAGTTCAATCCTTTTTTGAATCACCGGGAAGAGGACAGGGCAGACATCGCGGAGGACAGGGCTTTCCCAATCCGAGGCTATATAGGGCTAAGACATATGACAACCTGGTTCCGCCTCTGTCCAGACCTCGTCGGAGAAATTCATGTGTACTTACCCCCATTGGTGAGGCCGAGGACTGGGGGTCCCAGGATTCCTCCTCCGACGAGGAGGAGTCACTTGTATCCATCACGGACGGGGGAAGGGTCACATTACTCTGCTTCTGATGAGGCCGGGTCCCTTTCCCTGAGTGAGGAGGAGGAGGAGCTCCCCGACATAGTGGTGCCTACCTGTATCCCAGCGGTGAGCCCCTTCCCTCCCGCATCAGGCTGCCCAGGGAGGTGCGCAGAAAGAGGAAAGCGCCGCCATGTGCGGTTCAACTTAGCAGCGGCACCTGAAAGGCGTCCCCCGGAGAGCCCTCCGATGCCTGAGGAAGCTGTGTTGTTTCTCTGTTCCCGAAGAATAAACTGAGTTCTTATCCTTACGACTGTGGTGGCTCGCTGGGTCCTTCTTGATGCAGAAAGGAGCGGAGGGGTGCAGTCACTCGGAGTGTTCACCAAAGGGAAGGACGGGGCGATACACAGCCCCTGAGTCTCCCTAAGCGAAGGGGGGGTCCCATTATTCCGTATCGGGTGAGGAGGGGTCCCCTGAAAACCTAAGCGAGGAGGAGGAGCCCCCGAGACAGTGGTTCCAACCTATTTCCCCCAGTGAGCCCCTTGCGCCCTGCGTAAGGCGGCCAGGGAGGCTGGCAGGAAGAGGACACGGCGCCATGTTCGGCTTCAACGCACCAACGGAACCACGTTCCAATGGAGATCTCTTCCCTCGGTGCTGGAAGATGCGTGTTTTGCTGGGATACGCCCCCGAGGTATAAACAGTTTGTTTCCCCTAAAACTGTGTTGTCTTGCTGGGCCCTTCTTAATGCAGAAAGGAGATGAGGGGTGCTGTTCCCTGAAGGGAAGGATGGTTGATACAGCCCCCGAGTCTCCCGCTGTATCGAGGGGCTGCTTTGGAGGGCAGAGCTGATGCCTCCCCCACTCTCCCTGCGGACATTGGAGCCATCGGAGGCTGCACGAAAAGGACTGTGGCCATTACCCCGCCGCACCCCATGCACCTTCTATGGCCCCTGCAGCAAGAGGATCAAGGGTTACGTTGCTCCCCAGAAGCAGAAAGAGTGACCTGAAGGGGTGAGGTCCAGCAGCAGAGGTAGACCCGGTGCATCTGTGTGTGGGGCTGGTGAGCTGAGCGCAGTGATGAGCCTGGCCGGTGACGGGGAGGCCTCCTCGGGAGAAACTCGGGGTCCCTCGGAAACGTAGCTTGAGAGCCCTGCCTGTACGTGGACCTGCCCTTATTGGACTCTACTGTGTTGCCGCCAGAGGAAAATCCCTGGAATTGTTACATACGAGGAAACAAATTGACATTTCAGGCATATGGAAACATATCCGTTGCTTGAAATAAAAGTGTGATTTATGGTATGGTGGCACCATCTCTGCATTTTTGAAACTGGTCTGCAAACAGGCGCCTCAAGAGGATTAAATATTGGGTGAAATTCCTTCGAGAGCCCTGAAAGTTCTATTGAAGAAATTCCCAGAAAACAGAAAAGCCAAGCAGCACTGGTTTTCCTTAACATTGTTTTAATTATGTTAGCCAAATCCTTGGCCTTGGGCTTCACAGTGACTCCAAACAAGGTCGACAACTCCTATTTCTAAGTGCTCTAAGTAGCATGGGGCAATTTTTAGCAAAGGCAGGACAGGAAAAAAGCAGAAATCCAACAAGAACTTTTTCTTTTGGCAAATAAGAGAGAGAGAGAGAGAGAAAGAGTGAGCTAGAGGGAGGGAGGGGAGAAGGGAGGGAGAGGCAGGGGAGGGAAAGGGATGGAGGGAAGGAGTGGGGAGGGAAACAGAAGGAGAGAGAGAGGGGAGGGAGAGAGGGAGGGGAGGGTTCTGAGGCAGGGAGGGAAGGAAGGAGGGAGGGAAAGAAGGAAGAATGGAGGGAGGAAGGAATGAAAGAAGGGAGGAAGGAAGGAAGGAAGGAGGGAGGGAAGGAAGAAAGGTGGCAGGGAGGGAGGAATGAAGGAAGAGAGGAAGGAGGAAGGAGAGAAGGAAGGAAGGAAGGGAGGAAGGAAGGAAGGAAGGAAGGAAGGAAGGAAGAGTTATTGACAGATGGATGAGGAAGACTAGTAGGGAGGGATATAGGAAGAAGACAAGGAGGAGAACAATATGGACTTTCCTCCAAAGACTAGAAATTGAACTCCCATTTGACCCAGCCATACCACTCCTGGGAATCTACTCTGGGAAACCAAAAATACGCAGCGGAAACACCATCCCTACTTTTATGTTCATAGCAGCATTATTCACAATAGCCAGAATCTGGAAGCAACCAGAGTGCCCGAAAATCGATGACTGGATAAAGAAGCTTTGGTACATCTACACAATGGAATACTATGCAGCTGTTAGGAAAACTGAAGTTATAAAATTTGCCTATAAATAGATGGACATGGAGAAGATTATGTTGAGCGAAATTAGCCAGAAGGAGAGAGACAGATACAGAATGACTGCATTTATTTGCATGGCATAAATATATATGTACATATTATGATACCAATATCCAAGGTCAAGTCAAACATATATAAGGAGGTCTTGTCAAAGGTGAAAATTATCACAAACGTGTGGGAGTCAGAGGTTAGGTAAGACAGAAAATGGAACAGGGTGCTAATAATTGTCGAGGGTACTAATGCCAACCTAGAACTGAGCATTAAGTAGAGGCAAAAAGGATACACATGACAATCTTTTAATGTATGTTCTGTAATCCATATTCTGGAAGGGAAGGAAAAGAGAAAGAGAGAGAAAGGGAAAGAAATAAAGAACCTAACATGGAGGTGGGCTGGGGGAAGGTGGTAGGGAACCGGGATGTTGGTGGTGGGAGATGGGCACTGGTGGAGGGACGGGTGCTGGAACACTGTATGACCAAAACCCAAACATGAACTTTTTAATTGTATACCTTTTATTTGTATATCTCACGGTGGTATAATAAAATACTTAAAAAAAACAAACAAAAAAAAAAAAGATCAAGTGTGAGGAAGCAGTTAAATATTTCCGAAAAAAAATAAATGAAAATTAATATTCTGAAAAAAATATTTTATATATTTCTGCTTTTTCAATTTTTTCTCCTCCATTTAAAAAATTCAATTATAATGTCTATGGGTGTGATTAGATTCCTATCATTAGGAATATACAGAGTTCATGAATATAGCAATGTTTAGTAGTGCAACGTGGGGAAAGATACTAAATTATTGATTTGAAAAAAAAAATTGCCCCTTTCTTCTTCTATTTAAGGATTCTATAATATAAGAATCTGTCTACCTGAATATATCTTTGAAGATTCAAAAGCAACCATCACTCATTTTTTGGTAAATTTATTCTATCTTAAAACTGTTTCTAGTGCCCTCTCCTAAGTATATTTCCACATTTCCAGGAGTTCATTGACGTTAAAACCTCTGAGGAATATTTTAGTTCTAGATAAATCCTTTAACACCTTCTAGAATCTTTAGCGACTTCGAAAATATACGAGAATATTAGGTATCGCCAGATGCACCCTGAGAGGACCATGGCACTTTAGCGTGACACAGAAAATCCCCAGAACTGCAAGAGCTGAGCTGCACAGCAATCTTGGGCCCTTGCACTGAAGCTGTGGTTTATGCCCTAGAAGAGACTCATTTGTAGGCTTCCAAAGCACTGCTTTGGAGTGCCTGGGTGGGGAGGGGGGGGAGGGAGGGACCCATAGTCTCTACACAGTAAGAACATCATAACAAAATGGAACGGAGAAGGTCAATTTAAATTTCTTCGTTTTCCTAGCTTGTGATTTCTGTGGGTGGCCATCCTCACAGTACTATTCCCAGTCAGACTTAGCCCAGCAGTGCAGCCTTACTTACGCCTTGCAGGGCTAAACTGGCTGTGCTCAAGACAGGACTTGGTGCAGGCAAGGCATGTGCCCCATCCTTCGACCTATGCCCCCAATTTCCTGATACTTACAGGTTCTGCCAAATGAAGGAGTGTTCATCATACTGAAAGTCTTATAGAAATTGTTAATAGCTTATATCTGTAACCTGAACTGAAGGGCATAAAACTGAAATGGACTAGAGGTAATACAATGCAATCGTAATGTGCCTTTGAACCTTGGGAATAGCTGGCAGGGATCCAGTGGTGTGTTGCATGTGCAAGGCCCTAACTGAAATCCCTGATAATCTTTCATCCCCCAAATTCTGCTAGCAGCCCCCAGAAGTGCCCAACATGACTGGGATCCATCAAAACTAAGAAGACCCTATAGATATTCAATAAAATTTCTAATTCACCCTACACATAATATGAAAACATATATTGAAAACCTAAATCATTTTAAAAACTGAACAGTGACTGCTACTTATCTGGAAAACTACATAATGATTATGTTAAGAATGAGCATGTGAAATTTGAAGAGTACAATAAATAGAAAAAATATCACTGTAAAATTATTAGTAATTGCAAACAGCTAACATTAAAATGAAAAAGGTCAATATTATAAATAAATTAAGAATCACTTGATCACTTGAATCCCGTTATTCATCGATTTGCTCGAGTGGGCGCCAGTAACATTTCCATTGGACCCTATCGTGCCAATGTAGCCCAATGGCATCTGGTTGATTCAGGAATATGAAGAGCCTCAAACCGTTCCTTCAGGGTCTTAACAAGGAAGTCTGACCATCTTGTAGGTGGGCGGCCACGTGATCTTTTGACATCCCGTGAGATACAGTCGGTAACGGCTCTAGTCCAGCGCTTGTCTCCAAATCGCATTACATGTCCAGCCCATCTGATTTTCGATGCCTTGGCAAACGAGACAGCGTCCCTGATTCTGGAATAGCGACGGAGGTCAGAACTCCGGATTCCTCCTCTCACTTGAGTGAGACGTGATATTCCAAGCATTTTCCAAACAAATTAAGAATAGCACTGTAATTAACATTTAAATTAAAAATATATGAAATATACTGGAAAACACTATCCTCAGCAATTTAAGTAACTAGAGGAAGTTGAGGAATTGGTTTAGAGACATGTCTGTGGAACAAATACGTCCCAACATGTTTCCCTGTGTTGGAGATATGAAGTCAGGCTAGAGGACAGATATTGCCTATTTCACAATCTGACAAAGACTAAATTCAAAACATCTATGGCCAACAAGTTCGCTGAGCTGGTGCTGGCAGTAGATCCAGGGACCTTTGGGGTTGGAGCCCCGAGAGGGAGCTCAGTGCCCTTGTCAGGAAGACCCCCAAAGGGCTCCCAATAAGCCTCACCTGCTGCCTGGTTCGAATCCATCCCTGCTCAATCACTCTCGACCACAAGAGCCTTCTGTGGAAGAGGACTAGGACCCAAAAATAGGGCCCGGTGCACATCAGTCAGCTGCTACCTTGAATTGCTGCTGCCTGAGCTACAAAACTAATAGCATAATCTGTGCTTTATGAACTGTCTTTCTGTTCCTAAGGGCGCTTCCGTTTCACTTAATTTGTAAAAAAAAAATTTTCTTTTGTGTGTGTGTGTGTGTGTGTGTGTGTGATATCTATGTGTCTGTGTGTCTTTGTGTGTGTTTACCCCACGCAGAGTTCTCAGCAATTACTCCTGACTCTGAGCTTGAGTCAATCCTAGGGGTTGGGGAAAATTATGGGATGCCGAGTATACAACCCGGTTGAGCTCAAGTAAGGCAGGCGCATCCTCACTGCACTATGGCTCTAGGGCCTGGTCTGACCTTTGATGAGGGCAAGGGAGAGGAAAGCAGGAACGTGCACCACATTTAGGAATATGGCATTGCTGGATACGTTTTCCTGATCCTATTCGAAAACAGGAACCTGGAATGAATGTGGGTGTTGGGGGTGCCTTATTTAGGGAACTGAAAAGGCTGGAGGGCTTGTGAAAAAAAATGTGTCTGCAACAGGGAAGACACTGTGTGGCCTTGGCCTCCTCAGAGAAAATGTGATCTACACACATGCCTCAACGTGGTCTAAGGATTGGTTATTAAAATTTACTTCAAAGGCAATGAGCTTTGGGAATGCTTGAACATGGTAATGGAGACTGGAGTTAAATGCTACAGCTCATTGAAAGCCCACATTTATATGGCCAGTGGCCCACTCATAAACCAAGAATATAAACTCTATACATCCTAGGCCAGGGTCTATAGAGAAAGAGGATGCGAGCCCAAGGAGGGTCCATGGTATCAGTTCTGCCCAAGTCCAGGAATTCCGTCAGACAACGAGGTCGGGAACCGGGGACACCCAGGAAGCCATTGAGCTTCCAGAGGGCTCAGGGGATCTCAGAAAGAACAGACATGGCACAAGAAGAAGAGCTAAAGACAGGGCAGGTAGGGCAGAGGGACTCAGGGTCCCGAGCGGGTGGGGCCTGTGATGTCATCACTCTGCTGTCCCCCTGCCCACATTCCAATCCCTTATGATGTAAGCAGGCAGGGCTATAAATATCCATGGCCTGGTTGCTCAGCGCTCATTTGCCCCAGGCAAGCTGCCGAGCATACATGGATATCGTTGACCTTACTAGCCCGCCCTGTCCCCCAACCCAACCTCAAAACACCTTCCCCATTCACCTGTACCTTGTCCTACTCCTTCCCTTCCTCCAATGTGTTTTGTCCACCGCATGTTTGTTGCACCACCACTGGTTTTCTCGGTCTGATCACCATCGCGTGAGTACACGGGGAGAGCTCCTAAGGAATTTAGTGGCAGGTTGAGTTTGGTCGATTCAGGGGTACACTGAGTTTGGGGAATCTGAAACAGGCCAGAACATCGTCCTCTCCGAGTCTAGAGAAATTGGCTCATGGGTTCAGCAGGACCCTTGGCAGGGCTTTGCCAGCAATATCACGTGTAACCTAATAAGCAGATTCAACCGATTTCAGCGCCTCGGAAAATTTATCAAGGGAAAATTTCCAGAAGGAAGTTCACTGAATTACTTGGATGCTTGGATGAAAATCCCTGGGTGCCTACAAAGGGCCGAGAGGAAAATCCCTGGGTACCTACAAAGGGCCCATAGACTCACCGTCTTCTGTTGGATTCTAGCTTCCCAGGAGAGCCCGCCAAACAAGGAGAGTCCATCGCTGGAAGAGAGCCCGCCATGGGAAGAAGGCCCACCATAGGAGGACAGCCTGCAGGTACAGATGGCACAGCAGGCAATGTAAGTAGCTGCCATCTCTGCCCGAGCTCTCTAGTTCCTTGCTATCAAACCTCAAGCCAAAAGCAAAGAGGATGTCAATGTAGACATGATCCCTCTGGTAAGTCAGGGCTTTGGGAGAGACATGGGTGGCCAGAGAGGCAGAGCCCGGGAATGTGGGTGATTCCCTCTTACCCAGCAATAGGAGGAAGCCTGGCCGTGTGCTGCCCATCAGGTGGGCTTCGGCGATGGGATAGGCCACCTGTCTATTAACTTCGTTAAAATTGCCCCAGGGCTACATCCTGAGTTCTATGGGAGGGAGTGGTTGAGCTTTCTGGAGATTCTGAAGTCCCAAGATATGGTCTGAAGGACCTTTATCCTGGAAGCAGGCAGATCTGTGAGTCTTGGCCATTGAGTTTGCGGGCAGAACTTTGTGACTCTAGGCACGGAGCTGGCCTGGCACTTCTCTGAACCCTGAATGAGAATTTCTGCTGTTGCTTCCCTGACCTAGAGCCTCTTTTGCTTCCCCAGTGAGGAGACTCCGTTATACCATCTGGAGAGAGGAGCGCATAATCCAGCTCTGCGGGAAAGGTGACTATTCTCTGGCCTTCCCTCCAGATCCAATTCCAAGGCCGTGGTGGTGCCAACCTTGGCCAGGGGTGCGTAGAGCAATGGGAACAGGCTGAAGATTGAGACCCTCTCAATTGTGACGCCACGGATGAGGGGCCTAGGAGGCGTCATATTTCCAGGGGTTTCTCTCCCGGGTGGGTTTCATACTCACTCATCCTGGCTTCACACCCGTCTTGTGTGTCTTCTCAGACACCAGAACTGGCACCAGCATGGCACTTTCTGCCAAATGCCATCAAGAGTCTCAGCGGTCAGGGCAGTGCCCAACTTTTACCTATTTCTCTCTAGATCCATTGCTCACCGCGATGCCCTCCTCGCTACCTCTCAGGCTCGCTCTGACCATTCTCCACCTCGTCCCCTGCTCCTGCCGCTGTCCTCGGCTGACAACACTAATGGCTGCTCCACATGCCCCAGAGAGGAGGGCACAGCGCCCATCCCGGAGGATGCACACCCTTCCTCCCAAGTCCAGCCTGCCCCCTCGCAGTGTCATCTAGAAGAGGGGGCAGTGACCGCCAAAGGCAATGCCCAGACTTGTTCTAGAGTTCAATCCTTTTTGAATCACCGGGAAGAGGACAGGGCAGACATCGCGGAGGACAGGGCTTTCCCCCAATCCGAGGCTATATAGGGCTAAGACATATGACAACCTGGTTCCGCCTCTGTCCAGACCTCGTCGGAGAAATTCATGTGTACTTACCCCCATTGGTGAGGCCGAGGACTGGGGGGTCCCAGGATTCCTCCTCCGACGAGGAGGAGTCACTTGTATCCATCACGGACGGGGAAGGGTCACATTACTCTGCTTCTGATGAGGCCGGGTCCCTTTCCCTGAGTGAGGAGGAGGAGGAGCTCCCCGACATAGTGGTGCCTACCTGTATCCCAGCGGTGAGCCCCTTCCCTCCCTGCATCAGGCGGCCCGGGAGGTGCGCAGAAAGAGGAAACGCCGCCAGGTGCGGTTCAACTTAGCAGCGGCACCTGAAAGGCGTCCCCGCAGAGCCCTCCGATGCCTGAGGAAGCTGTGTTGTTTCTCTGTTCCCGAAGAATAAACTGAGTTCTTATCCTTACGACTGTGGTGGCTCGCTGGGTCCTTCTTGATGCAGAAAGGAGCGGAGGGGTGCAGTCACTCGGAGTGTTCACCAAAGGGAAGGACGGGGCGATACACAGCCCCTGAGTCTCCCCTAAGCGAAGGGGGTCCCATTATTCCGTATCGGGTGAGGAGGGGTCCCCCTGAAAACCTAAGCGAAGAGGAGGAGCCCCCGAGACAGTGGTTCCAACCTATTTCCCCCAGTGAGCCCCTAGCGCCCTGCGTAAGGCGGCCCGGGAGGCTGGCAGGAAGAGGACACGGCGCCATGTTCGCTTCAACGCACCAACGGAACCACGTTCCAATGGAGATCTCTTCCTCGGTGCTGGAAGATGCATGTTTTGCTGGGATACGCTCCCGAGATAGGAATAGCTTTATTTCCCCTAAAACTGTGTTGTCTTGCTGGGCCCTTCTTAATGCAGAAAGGAGATGAGGGGTGCTGTTCCCTGAAGGGAAGGATGGTTGATACAGCCCCCGAGTCTCCCGCTGTATCGAGGGGCTGCTTTGGAGGGCAGAGCTGATGCCTCCCCACTCTCCTGCGGACATTGGAGCCATCGGAGGCTGCACGAAAAAGGACTGTGGCCATTACCCCGCCGCACCCCATGCACCTTCTAGAGCCCCTGCAGCAAGAGGATCAAGGGTTACGTTGCTCCCCAGAAGCAGAAAAGAGTGACCTGAAGGGGTGAGGTCCAGCAGCAGAGGTAGACCCGGTGCATCTGTGTGTGGGGCTGGTGAGCTGAGCGCAGTGATGAGCCTGGCCTTGATGGGGAGGCCTCCTCCGGAGAAACTCTGCGTCCCTCGGAAACGTAGCTTGAGAGCCCTGCCTGTACGTGGACCTGCCCTTATTGGACTCTACTGTGTTGCCGCCAGGGAAAATCCCTGGAATTGTTACATACGAGGAAACAAATTGACATTTCAGGCATATGGAAACATATCCGTTGCTTGAAATAAAAGTGTGATTTATGGTATGGTGGCACCATCATCTGCATTTTTGAAACTGGTCTGCAAACAGGCGCCTCAAGAGGATTAAATATTGGGTGAAATTCCTTCGAGAGCCCTGAAAGTTCTATTGAAGAAATTCCCAGAAAACAGAAAAGCCAAGCAGCACTGGTTTTCCTTAACATTGTTTTAATTATGTTAGCCAAATCCTTGGCCTTGGGCTTCACAGTGACTCCAAACAAGGTCGACAACTCCTATTTCTAAGTGCTCTAAGTAGCATGGGGAAATTTTTAGCAAAAGGCAGGACAGGAAAAAAGCAGAAATCCAACAAGAACTTTTTCTTTTGGCAAATAAGAGAGAGAGAGAGAGAAAAGAGTGAGCTAGAGGGAGGGAGGGGAGGAGGGAGAGGGAGGGGAGGGAAAGGGATGGAGGGAGGGAGTGGGGGAGGGAAACAGAAGGGGAGAGAGGGAGGGGAGAGAGGGAGGGAGGGTTCTGAGGCAGGGAGGGAAGGAAGGAGGGAGGGAAAGAAGGAAGAATGGAGGGAGGAAGGAATGAAAGAAGGGAGGAAGGAAGGAAGGAAGGAGGGAGGGAAGGAAGAAAGGTGGCAGGGAGGGAGGAATGAAGGAAGGGAAGAAGGAAGGAAGGAAGGAGGAAGGAGGAAGGAGAGAGAAGGAAGGAAGGGAGGATGGAAGGAAGGAAGGAAGGAAGGAAGGAAGGAAGGAAGGATGGAAGGAAGGAAGGAAGGAAGGAAGGAGGAAGGAGAGAAGGAAGGAAGGAAGGGAGGAAGGAAGGAAGGAAGGAAGGGAGGAAGGAAGAAGGCCGTTGACATTTTAATTATACATTTGATATCTAAGACTTTTGTATACATTTCTATATCGATATGTCTAGAAGAGACATAATTTTTTTAAAAAATAATCTTGCTTGACTGGGAAGATCATTTGTAGTAGTCTAGTTGATATCGTTACAGGATTACACTTCCTAAAAGAATTGTTCTGATGGGGGAACACAGACAGTAATGGGGCAAAAAATATTCTAGGCAAAGGCAAAAATACTTTTTTTTTTTTTGCTTTTTGGGTCACACCCGGCAATGCTCAGGGGTTACTCCTGGCTCTGCACTCAGGAATCACTCCTGGCGGTGCTCGAGGGACCATATGGGATGCCGGGATCGAACCCGGGCCGGCCACGTTCAAGGCAAACACCCTAACCGCTGAGCTATCGCTCCGGCCCCAAAGGCAAAAATACTTTAGACAAAAATGATGCAAATAAGTAAAAGAAAAGTTGGAGGGATGATAATCTGCAATATTTGAATGGAGTTTGAAGTTAGACTGAATTCCAATGAAAAGGGAAGAAAGGGGTGGTAATACATGTTGAAAGTAGGCGCCGAGACAAGGAAAACATGGTTTGGAAAATGCAGGTTTTGCTACATAAGTTGAGGTAACACTGTGTTTAATGGTTCAAGAGGGTTTGACTGTTCAAGAAACAAACAATGCTCATAGAGTAAATGAATTTTCTTTATACTTTTTTTCTTATGTAGAAAGCGGTTTGTTCTAATTCGGTAAGAATAATAATCAACTGTATCAGGACTTCAAAACAATAAGCTAGTTTTAATATTTATGAAAAAATATACTACTCTTAATCATATTTCCATCTCTTAATTTCTCATACTTCTGATTTATAATCAAAGGGTCTCACTTCTAATACTTAAAAATTATTGCTTTTATACTAATCTATATGACTCTCTGTCAAACTGACAATAAATCAGATCTTGACAGACTATTACACAAAGTGTAAATGCCAGTTTTATACAGGGGGTTCAAATTTGTTACTCAGGGTTGGAGTAATGGTATAGTGAGTAAGGCATTTATGCCTTGCACACATGAGTGCAGGGTCAATCACCAGTACCCCATATGTTTTCCAGGTCCATCTGGAGTGATCCCTGCATACAGAGCTAAGAGTAAGCACTGACCATAGCCAATATTGCACCAAAACATCCAAAATAAAATTTATTACTCCTTTTAAATTAATACATCTGGTATTCTAATTTACCTTTGTGAGACTGCATGACTTTTTGGGGGGGGATGGTTTTTATATTTTTTCCCTTAGTTCTAAGAGAGGGGGAAAGGGAGAGGGGAGAAACTGAGAGACAGAGACATACAGAGAGACAGAGAGACTGAGAACTGGGCTGGGTAAGGCAGAGCTGGGATGTTTTAGAGTTACCTATCCCTTTATCTGGTGCATTTAAATTGCAACTCTCTCCCCAGAATACTCGTACCATGCTCTGTAAAATTTCTCTCATGCGCTTCTGCTCATAGAGGAGATAAGGGTGTTCCTGGTGGTGAGGTATGTTGAATCTTCAAGGCATCCCAGGGCTAGTACTCTAGAAAGGAAAGGTGCAGTCCCGGTGGAGACAGGTTCTGGATCTCAAAGCCTTCCAAGGGCTGAGACTCCACTCAGAGAGATGCTCACTTACTGCACCCAGTAATTCAGATGTGGAATATGTAGCTAGTGAGTCGGCTATTAAATCTCCTGTTTCATCTAGGCTTCAGGAGTCCCACCCCTGCCTCTGTGCCCTTTTAGAGGAGAATCAGCAACAGCCTATGAAGCCTTGCAAAAGGGCTAACGTGATCTTTGTAAAAAGATCTTGCACTTGCTGTATTTTTTGTCTTACTGGGTAAAGAGAGAGGGAACTTTGGGCTCCTCAGGAATTTCAAATCATTGCCCAAACCTAACCAAGCTCTTCTCAATATTTATAATGGCAGATGTGTAATGTGATGAGGCCAAAACGAAAGTCCACGCCATAGGTCCTATTGGGAGAAGAGTTCCAGAGATTCACCTAATCTATGTTACTATGATGGGTGAAGGGGAATGGCAGGACTTAAGCATGTGAACTCCTTGCCCGCAAGGTTTGAACTTACACATATGAGACAGTGTTGGGAGCCTGGGAAAGACTGATACTTATGTCTAATTGAATAGAAATTATATAAGAAGTTTTCAGGAACCTACTGAGCCATGTGTGGATTTTGTTGGGAAATGGAGGGATAAATTAGGTATTAAGTAATTCAACAACACCTAGAATGACAATTTGACTTTGACAGGGTTGGTTGGTTGGTTGGTTGGTTGGTTGGTTGGTTGGTTGGTTGGTTGGTTGGTTGGATGGATGGTTTGTTGGTTGGTTGGATTGGATGGTTGGATGGATGGTTGGATGGATGGAGGATGGAAATGGCTGGCTGGATATGGCTGGATATGGCTAGATTGGGTGGATATGGCTGGATATTGCTGGATGGCTGGATATGTCTGGATGGATGGATATGGATGAATGGCTGGAAATGGATGGATTGCTGGAAATGGGTGGATGGATATGGATGGATGGATGGATATGGATGGATGGATATGTATGTAGGATGGATATGGATGGATGGATGGATCGATCGATATGGATGGATGGATATGGATGGATGGATGGATATGGATGGATGGATGAATGGATATGGATTGATATGAATGGATGGATGGATGGATATGGATGGATGGATATGGATGGATGAATATAGATGGATGGATATGGATGTATGGATAGATTGGATGAATGGGTATGGATGGATGGATGGATATGGATGGATGGATGAATGGATATGGATAGATATGAATGGATGAATGGATGGATATCGATGGATGGATATGGATGTATGAATATAGATGGATGGATATGGATGGATGGATAGATTGGATGAATGGGTATGGATGGATGGATATGGATGGATGGATATGTGTGGATGGATATGGGTGAATGGATATGGTTGATGAATATGGGTAGCTGATATGAGTGGATGGATATGGGTTGGATGGATATGGCCGATATAAGTTGGATGGATATGGCTGATAAGAGTGGATGGATAGATATGGATGGATGGATATGGATGGATGGATGGATATTGATGGATGGATGAATGGATATGGATAGATATGAATGGATGGATGGATGGATATGGATGGATGCATATGGATGGATGGGGATATGGATGGATGTATATGGATGGATGGATATGGATGGATATGGATGAATAGATGGATATGGATGGATGGATATGGATGGATGTATGTATGGATGGATATGGATGGATGGATATGGATGGATGGATATGGATGGATGGATGGATATGGATGGATATGGATGGATATGGATGGATGAATATAGATGGATGGATATGGATGGATGGATAGATTGGATGAATGGATATGGATGGATGGATATGGATGGATGGATATGTGTGGATGGATATGGTGGATGGATATGGGTGGATGGATATGGGTTGATGAATATGGGTGGCTGATATGAGTGGATGGATATGGGTTGATGGATGGCTGATATGAGTTGGATGGATATGGCTGATATGAGTGATGGATGTATATGGATGGATGTATATGGATGGATGGATATGGATGGATGGATATAGATGGATGACTATGGATGGATAGATTAGATATATGGGTATGGATGGATGGATATGGATGGATATGGGTGGATGGATATGGGTGGATGGATATGGGTTGATGAATATGGGTGGCTGATATGAGTGGATGGATATGGGTTGAATGGATATGGCTGATATGAGTTGGATGGATATGACTGATATGAGTTGGATGGATATGGCTGATATGAGTGGATGAATGGGTATGGATGGATGGATATGGATGGATGGATATGTGTGGATGGATATAGGTCGATGGATATGGGTGAATGAATATGGGTTGATGAATATGGGTGGCTGATATGAGTGGATGGATATGGGTTGGATGGATATGGATATAAGTTGGATGGATATGGCTGATATGAGTGGATGGATAGATATGGATGGATGGATATGGATGGATGGATGGATATGGATGGATGGATGAATGGATATGGATAGATATGAATGGATGGATGGATGGATATGGATGGATGCATATGGATGGATGGGATATGGATGGATGTATATGGATGGATGGATATGGATGGATATGGATGAATAGATGGATATGGATGGATGGATGTATATGGATGGATGTATGTATGGATGGATATGGATGGATGGATATGGATGGATGGATATGGATGGATGGATGGATATGGATGGATATGGATGGATATGGATGGATGAATATAGATGGATGGATATGGATGGATGGATAGATTGGATGAATGGATATGGATGGATGGATATGGATGGATGGATATGTGTGGATGGATATGGGTGGATGGATATGGGTGGATGGATATGGGTTGATGAATATGGGTGGCTGATATGAGTGGATGGATATGGGTTGGATGGATATGGCTGATATGAGTTGGATGGATATGGCTGATATGAGTGGATGGATGTATATGGATGGATGTATATGGATGGATGGATATGGATGGATGGATATAGATGGATGACTATGGATGGATAGATTAGATATATGGGTATGGATGGATATGGATGGATATGGGTGGATGGATATGGGTGGATGGATATGGGTTGATGAATATGGGTGGCTGATATGAGTGGATGGATATGGGTTGAATGGATATGGCTGATATGAGTTGGATGGATATGACTGATATGAGTTGGATGGATATGGCTGATATGAGTGGATGAATGGGTATGGATGGATGGATATGGATGGATGGATATGTGGATGGATATAGGTCGATGGATATGGGTGAATGAATATGGGTTGATGAATATGGGTGGCTGATATGAGTGGATGGATATGGGTTGGATGGATATGGCCGATATAAGTTGGATGGATATGGCTGATATGAGTGGATGGATAGATATGGATGGATGGATATGGATGGATGGATGGATATGGATGGATGGATGAATGGATATGGATAGATATGAGTGGATGGATGGATGGATATGGATGGATGCATATGGATGGATGGATATGGATGGATGGATATAGATGGATGGATATGGATGGATGGATAGATTGATATATGGGTATGGATGGATGGATATGGATGGATATGGGTGGATGGATATGGGTTGATGAATATGGGTGGCTGATATGAGTGGATGGATATGGTTTGAATGGATATGGCTGATATGAGTTGGATGGATATGGCTGATATGAGTTGGATGGATATGGCTGATATGAGTGGATGAATGGGTATGGATGGATGGATATGGATGGATGGATATGGATGGATGGATATGGATGGATGAATATAGATGGATGGATATGGATGGATGGATAGATTGGATGAATGGGTATGGATGGATGGATGGATATGGATGGATGGATATGGCTGATATGAGTTGGATGGATATGGCTGATATGAGTGGATGAATGGGTATGGATGGATGGATATGGATGGATGGATATGGATGGATGTGGGTGGCTGCATGTTTGCGTGGGTGGGTGTGTGGGTACTTAGGTGGGTCGGTGCATGGGTGGGTGGATGGATGATGAATGGATGGATGATTGATCGATGGATGGCAGATACAGACAGACAGACAGATAGAGAGATAATTGATAGATAGACAGACAGACAGATAGATAGATGATTGATTAATAGATAGATAGATATATAGATAGATAGATAGAGAGAGAGAGGATCTCACCTGAGAGAAGTCCTACCCAAAAGAAGGAGCAAAAAGCCAAGAGCCAAAAGCAAAATTGGCCTCAAGTCAGTCCCCTTATATAAACCAAGGTAATCCAGGGAGGGCCAGGGAGGTGACAGGGAGGTGTCAACAAAGAACCCTAAACAGATTGTAGAAGGACAGTGTCACACCGTATTGCAGGTATAAACAAAGATCAGGCCAAGGACTAATACTGAGATTATCTCTTATTTAAAACACTGGAGAGTGAGAGAGAGAGAGAGAGAGAGCTGGTATAATTTCATGAGCTTCATGTAATCTCGATGGTACCCACAAGGTCCTTCTTATTTATTATCTGCATAAGGGTGATGCTGAGTATCTTATTCTCCATATACTGAAGGGTCACACTCGCCTGCTTGAGAGCAAACTAGTATGATCCTTCCTATAATCTTCCTATAGTCTCAAAGTAGCCAGATTGGTAGTTTTCTGATAAATTCTAACTGTCCCACACTGGTTGCAGTGGGTATAAAGAGGAGCTGTGCCCAATCTAGAAGACACAGAAGTCTTAGTTGATGTATAAGTCAGAAGTTATTCAGAGTCAAGGTGACTTCTGTAACTGCTACACCCTCTAGCAGTGTTTACATAGAAGAGAGGTCTCATTAGAATGGACCTTGGCTTAAGTAGATTAAGCTGTGAGTGGGCAAAACAGCAAAGTTCCCAAACTAGCTAATCCTGTCATCCAACAATCACTCCCACTCATTCCCATTCTGTGGACTATCTTTGCATTTTGGTCACTGTTTCTTTTGAAGTGAAGAAGCTTTTTAGTTTCATGTAATTCCATATGTTTATCTTTGCTTCTAGTTTCTTTTTTAGTGGTGTCTCATCTTTGAGACACCTACAATCACTAATCATCAGAGAGATGCAAATCAAACCACAATGAGATATCATCTCACACCACAGAGACTGGCACATATCCAAAAGAGCAAAAACAACAAGTGCTGGCATGCATGCCGGAAAAGGGGACTCTCATCTATTGTTGGAAGGAATGTCGACTGGTGCAGCCTCTTTGGAAAACAATATGGACATCCCTCCAAAGACTAGACCAGCCATACCTCTCCTTGGAATATATCCTGGGAAGCCAAAAACACACAGCAGAAACACCAACTGCACTTTTATTATCAGAGCAGCACTATTCCCAATAGCCAGAATCTGGAAACAACCAGAGTGCCTAAGAACTGATGACTCGATAAAGAAACTTTGGTACATCTACACAATGGAATACTATGAAACTGCTAGGAAAATGAAGTTATAAAATATTCCTATAAATGATTGGAAATTTTCTATAAATGGAGAGCATCATGTTGATTGAAATTAGCCAGAAGGAAAAAGACAGATACAGAATGATTGCATTTATTCACTATTCTATATATATATATATATACATATATATGTATATATGTATACGTATTTATGTATTTAATTAATTATATAGTATTATGCCAATTTCAAGGTCCAGCAAAACATGGACCAGGAGGTGAAATCAATCGCAAACACGTTGGAGTCAGAGGTCAGGTAAGAGGGAGAAGTGTGCTAACAATCAATCAAAATGATAATCAAAATAATAATACCAGAAAAGAGCATTTAATATAGGCAAAGGGATACACATGATAAAGTCTCATTGTATGTATTGTAATTCACAATGTGGAGGAGGAGGGGAGGGATGAGGAGTAGGAGAAGGAGGAGGAGGGAGGAAAAAGAGGAGGAAGAGGATGAGAAGGAGGAGGAAGAGGAAGAGGAGGAGGAGAAGGAGGAGGAGGACGACAAGGAGAAGGAGGAGAAGGAGGAGGTGTAGTAGTAGGAGGAGGAGCAGAAGGAGAAGGAGGAGGAGAAGAAGAAGAAGAAGAAGAAGAAGAAGAAGAAGAAGAAGAAGAAGAAGAAGAAGAAGAAGAAGAAGAAGAAGAAGAAGAAGAAGAAGAAGAAGAAGAAGAAGAAGAAGAAGAAGAAGAAGAAGAAGAAGAAGAAGAAGAAGAAGAAAGAAGAAGAAGAAGAAGGAGAAGAAGGAGAAGAAGAAGGAGAAGAAGGAGGAGGAGGAGGAGGAGGAATTAGAAAAACCTGCCATAGAGGGAGGCTAGAGTAGGTGGGAGGGAAGGATGGACATTGGTGGTAGGAAATGGGCCCTGGTGTAGGGATGGGTACTGGAACACGTATGACTGAAACCCAAACATGAACATGTTTGTAATTGTATATCTCACGGTGGTTTAAGGGAAACAAAAACAAACAAAAAAACAAAACTGACATTGCAAGACTTATACTAAAGAACTATTTAACGTATTCTGTAATAGACTTCTTGGACCTATTGTTATTAATAAAGAGACCATTATTGCTTATTAAAACATTTTCATATCCCTAAACTTATGGTATTTGTTTATAGTTTCAGATTGATTTGAATCAATCTGAAATAAATTAGAAGAAAATTGTATATTATATAAGATCAGGTTTCAGTTCTACTTTTCTTCATCTGACCTTCTGCTTTCCCCCCCAAATCACTAGAGAATCTGCCCTTTCACTGATATATATTCTTGAATCATCCTAGAAAAGTCAGGCCATATGTGTGTATATGTGTTTCTTTGAACTATTCTGATCTATCAATCTAGGTGACTCTTCATGTCAAGATTATAAATTTAAATCACAGTATCACTGTCTTCCCATTGTTCATCGATTTGCACTAGTATCATCTCCATGAGTCCTGTCACAAAGAAAGCGTAACCCAAGGGCATCTGCTTGCTCCAGGGACAGGAAGAGCCCGAAACCATTCTTCAGGTCATGGAACTGAGGTCCATAATTGTTACTAGTTTTTGGCATAACAAGTAAATAAAACACGGGGAGCTTGCCAGGCTTTGCCGTAGGTGGTATAGTCTCAGTAGAAGACTCTCATCTCGAGCATTAAGCACCATCACTGATGAGAATAATTGGATAGAACCCAATTAGTCTTTGTAGAGAAGACTCTTACAAAGGCTGAAATTAGTAAACTTGAGAGCTCAAATGTCCTACATGAGTTTTTACATAGTAGAAAGTTACTTTATACCACAGTGGGACACAGGGGTGAAGATCTGCTATTAGCTCTAATTCTAAGGAAGTCACTCCACTGAGTCTCATATTCCTCATTTATAAAAGTCAGAATATCTACAAAAAGCAGACACTGCTAGATGTGTCTGCAAGACCTGCTAGCCACCCTCTCCCCCAACACACACACCCTTCTTGCCAATTAGTCATGACCGAGCCTACACAAAATACAACAAGAGCATGGGAAGGAAGGAAAGAATGCAGAACTTACACAGGTGACAATTATACCATCAACTTAAGATAGAAAATCACAGAATCTCCAAAACAGAAGATGGTAATCTGGTTATGGTTCTTACCTAAAGATTCAGGAATGCCGAGGCCAATATGTGTGCTCCGTGATTCGGCAGTGAATTGCCTTAAATTCCACGCACTTGGCATGCTATCAAAGGCACAAGCATACTATTTTTCATAAGTATTTTGTTTTCTTCTGATTCTACAATACGCCCAATAATCAAAGAATTTAAAATAGATCCAACAAAATAAACTTCCTGGATTATGCTATTTTTGTGGAGGACTCACCAAATAGTCTTTGTGAGCCCTGTGGCCAGTTGGTCCAACTGTGAAGTTTCAGTGTAGGATCTAGTAGTGACGCATAGCCTCTCCAGCTCAGGGTGCTAAGGAGCATCTTGTCCACTAAAGGCCACTCAGGAGTTCATAAAGTATCAATATTGTAAATCACAGTTCCTAAAATAAGATTAATTACAAAACAATTCTGTAAATAAAAGCATCTTTATGAAATAATATTGAAACTCAGAGAGCTGGCTTAAAAAACATCACATATCTTATAAATGAAAGTCATAAGATGTTGAAGAATTAAGAACTAAGACCTCAGTCCTTTATATAAATATAGGTTTAATTTAATTCGTTTTAGCATCAGGGGCCTAGTCTTTCATTTTAAAGCCTCATTTCTAACTTTTGAATGAAAATGAAAAGTTTGCTGATTATAAATTGTAGCCACTCATAATGTGAGTCTTTTATGAGCTTGCAGTGGGAACCACTGGGGCAGTTAATACATCAACTGCTTCCAGCATTAAGTTTATGTCAAGTAGAATTTCAGGGAATAGACTCTATGTGCCATCAAACTATCAAATCCCTTAATAAAGTACAAATCTAGAGTTAGAAAATAGCAGACAAGGTTTACTCATTCTGAGAAGAATTAAAGCCCTAGGATACACTCATACAAAAAAAGTCTTCAGAAGATCAGGGATCTAGCTCAGAGACAGAGTATTTGTCATCATATGTGAGCTCTTTCTTCCATCCCATTAAAAAAATGTAGAGAAAATTCTACTCCTTAGAAAAATCAAAATCTTCATTTTCATATTTAAATCCCTATTATTAGAGTTTTTAAACTCAATATCTTGGTGACAACATATCTGATACAGAGCCTTGAGCCTAAGAAATAAGAAATCAGATATAGTAAGACTGGCCAAACATGCCACCTAAGGGAACCTATCATAGCAATACATGTGATGCTTAATTTAGATATCCCTCTTAAGTTTTTAGTAAAATTGTCTACAGTACCAACCTATGAGTCATGTTAGATAGCATCCCCTCACTTGGATCGTTAATGTTGACCATTAATTTCCTGAGCTGTTTAGTACCCACGAAAATTTATGTTCTTGTTTAAATATAATTTTACATTTCTATTCATTTATTTTCTTTTGGGTCACACCCGCAATGCTCATGGGATACTCCTAGCTCTGCACTCAGGAATCACTCCTGGCAGTGCTCGAGGGACCATATGGGATGCTGGGGATCAAACCCGGTCGGCTGCGTGCAAGGCAAACGCCCTACCCACTGGGCTATTGTCCGGCCCCCTGAACTTTTTTATATGATGTAACGAGGGGAACTTTTCCATTCTTTCCTCTGTGACAGTTTGCATGTACTGTCGATGTGGCCTCATTATCATACATTTGTTAAGCACATGTTCTAGAGCTGATTTCTGAACTCTCAATTGTTCATGTATAAATATGTTTCTATGTCAAAATGTTTCATAATGACAGCACTGTAATAAAATTGAAATGTGGTAGTTGACACCTTTAACTTTTTTCTTTCACTAGAAAGTTTTAGTGGCTTTATTATTCTACCATATCACCTCTATCACTTGTCTTCCTGTTGATCTTCGGTCCACTTAAGAGGGTAACAGTAGCATCTCCATTCATCCCTGTTGCGTGGTAGTGTAGCCCAAGGCATCTGCTCACTCCAGGAACACTAAGAGCATCAGATCATTTGATCAAGTCCTTGGGAATGAGGTCTATTATGTTTACTGCTCTTGGCATATTAAATATAACACAGGCTCCTTGCAGGCACTGCAATGTGGGTATGATACTTTGGTAGTAGGTAGGCTCAGTTCTTGCATTTATTAATGTACCATGTAGCAGCAAGTGGCTGCCTTCTTGGGAAGAGCTGGTAGCAGCTGTCCCATGGATTTTTGTCTCTAGTTCATGGCTGACACCAGGCACTGTTCCTGGGTGGGTCTATGGGCCTCCTAGAGAACAGAGGTTGGGAAAGGAACCCAAGCTCAATCTCCACG
>JAJIBD010006563.1:0-80804 GCA_021461705.1 Cryptotis parvus | reverse complement strand
GACAGTACAGTGCTACAGAGTTTGTCTTGCACATGCAATCCTGGGTTCATTTCCCAGCATCCCATATGGTCCTCTGAGCTCTGCCAGGAATAATTACTCACCAATTAATGTTTCCCCTGACTGATGGACAGAAGAATGGGTTACAGGCTGAGGGCCGGCAACACCTCTATTGAAATCAGACAGGGCTGTTATAGGAAAAGAGAAACCATTCTCCATAAGGATGGGAGACAGGGATTAAACTTGGGTTTGGTTGAACATAAGCATAAACATGGGTTAATTGAACATAATTATAAACATGGGTTTAGTTGGACATAAGTATAAACATGAGTTTGGTTGAAAGTAAATGTTAGCAGATGTTAAGTGCTTCCTTCAAGGGAAATTCTTCTTGGAGATCTGCCCAGAGGTAGTACTCCATCTCTGGGCTCCAGCATTCTGAACTCTTATCCTCAACACGGAGTTGAGTATCACTCAATGTGGCACAAAAACAAAACCAAACAACAGTGTAAAAGGATAGAAATTGCAGTGAGACAGTCTGATGAGGGCAATTGAAGTTCCTAAAAGAGAGGAGAGAGAAAAACAGGGCAGAAGCAACATTAAGGTAATAGGTGATAAAGTTTCAAAAGTAGTAAAAAAATTCAAAAAGGATGAGGAATGGCAAGTAAAATCATCGTAGAGTACACACTAAGGCATGTATCTGTAATACTGCTAATAGAGCAAGGGAATAGCTCAAAGGGCTGGAGACCCAGGTTTTATCCTTATCACTGCACTGGTCCCATGAGCATCACAACCCCCCCAAACATAGAGCCAGGTATAGGTATAGCCCTGAGTACCACTAGGTATGACCCCCCAACCCAATGCTCCTAAAATATATTTTGACCATATATATATATATGACCATATGTCCATATGTATATATATGTATGTAGATATATATATGGTCAAAATATATTTTGACCATCAAAATATATTCTGACCATACAGATCTATGTATATGTGCTTACCTCTATGCCTGAATCCATATATGTATATATATCCATATATATGGATATATATCCATATATATGGATATATATCCATATATATCCATATACTATATGTATATATATCCATATATATGGATATATATCCATATATATCCATATATATGGATATATATCCATATATATCCATATATATGGATATATATCCATATATATATGGATTCAGGCATAGGTATATATATGGATATATATGAATATATATATCCATATATATATGGGATATATATTCTATATATATATGGATATATATCCATATATATATGGATATATATGGATTCAGGCATAGAGGTAAGCACATATACATAGATCTGTGTATATATATATATATACACAGATCTATATATATAACATGAATGGAACAATATATATATACATATACATATATGGATTCAGGCATAGAGGTAAGCACGTATACATAGATCTGTGCATTTGTACATATGTTGAATGATGTTGGTGAGACTCTTACCCCTTATATAAGGTTGTCCCTCTCTCCTCTGTGACTTTTATAGATAAAGTGAACCCTATGAAAAAATCTTTTAAAATACTTAGAACAAGCTGAAAAGACTGATTAAGAGAAAAGGGAGAAAGAATAAATACTGAAACCAAAAAAAAGTGAAAACAGCTGAGGAATTATGCAGATTTTTTTCTTTTTGGATTACACCTGGCAATTCTTTTTTTTTTCCATGCCTGTGTGATCCCAGTTTTTATTTTTTTTATTTATTTATTTATTTATTTTTTTTTTGAACTATGACGTTTATTTATAAAGAAATATCAGAATCAGAGCAGTAACATGTTAGAAACATACAAATTCCCCACACTCCGCCCACCCACCCCAATACACACACACATCATGGAGCAATAATCAAAGTAATAACACAGGAGAAAACCAAGACTTTCTTGCTTAACATTTTTGTTGTTAATTAAGTTATAACTTAAAAAATCCACAAATAGAGTGAAAATATTATTTAAGACACAAAGTTTACAGGTAGTAAGTTTGCCAGCTATCTTGAAATGAATACTTAGGCTGAGAAGGGAAAAAAGAGACAGAGTTTATGCTGCTGATTTACTTTTATATTAATACAGGTAATTATATCCCATCACACTGGAAACATAAAATACCTTGTTACCAAATAAAAGTTGAACTTGAAAAAGATAACGACTGTGAGCAACGTGTTTTCACATTGTCAGTTGTCACAGATCATAAGACAAATAGACTGGTGAAGGCTTGGAAAGGATAATACACACAGGCACAATGCCAGATGAGAATTCTCTGATTACTAGCAATTTTTGGGCACTGGGATCTGAAGACTCGCTTTTATGAATAGGTTTACTTGATGAAAAGTTATTTTACATGATTACTTTAATTCAAAAGCAAAGTTATGAAATGCTAGAAACTAATTTTTTATAATTACAAGCAAATATAGACTTCTACCATGTTCAACGGCATTATGAACAAACATCACACACTGTTAATGAAATTGGATTATTATTAATGATATTGAATATTATATAAATTATATAAATAGATTCCTGTCCCATTAGCCTTAATATATTTACTCTATTCAAAATAAGTTTAGTTAAATATTGATTTATTGAAGATTACCTGTTAGGAGTTAAGTTTTGCAATCACCAATTTTAAAATATGGGGTTGTGAGAGTTTATGATCATTTATTTTCCCCAAGTATTTTTTGAATCTATTTTATTTTCTTAAAATCATTTCTATAGTTAATATATTTTCAGATCAGTGTGAATTAATTTATTTTAAGGTCTTGAGAAATAGTACATAGGAAAGGCACTTGCTTTACACATGGCCAACCTAGGTTTAATCCTAGGCTCCACGTGAGAGTCCTCCAAATAATTTCAGGAATGATCCATGAGCATAGATTTCAAGAATAAGCCCTCAACATCACCAGGTGTAGGCCCCCACAAAAAAAAAAAAATAAATAGAAGTATATTTGAGGTGCAATTTAAGTGATTATTACATATCTAAGTTTTTATTTATTTATTTTTTTTTAATTGAAAGATGCTCATGTAGAGTTTTGGTTCTACAGTGTTCCAACACGCACCCTCTGCCCAAACCCATCTCCCATCACCAATGTCCCCACCTCCCCTCCCCCTCCCGCACCTCAACCACTTGGCGGGTTCTGTATGTCATTTCTTTCCTCTTTATATCTCCCTCCCAACAAACTTTCCTGCTCTTCGTGGAATGCAGCCATTAAAAGACATTACTGTTTCACTATTTTTAGTGGACCACTTGCAAGCGGCACAAGCAACCTGGGCTCAAACTGGCTTTGCTCTGTTGATCTGGTCGTGAGGCAGTTTTGCAGCGTCCGGACAGCAAAATGATGGCTAGTGTGATGGGCGAAGTCTCATCCGGTTGCTTCCGGGACCCCCAGAGGCGACGGGCCCACTCCCAAAACCTATCTGCCCTCCTCGGGGTTCCATGGTCAGCTAGGCCCGGCGCGAGCCGAGGCCAGCCTCCCCAGCCGTCCGTGAGCTGCCCGTGTGCAGCTCCCGGCAGGGCCACCAGGCTCGACAAGATGGAGGGGAGAAGGGACGACCACGCCTCCATCTGACGACTTCCCAGTGATTCCCGGCTCTTGGAGCCGCCTACCTGGGCTCGAACTGGCTTTGCTCTGTTGATCTGGTCGTGAGGCAGTTTTGCAGTGTCCGGACAGCAAAATACACCTGGCAATTCTTAGGGGTCACTCCTGGCTCTGCACTCAGAATTTATTTCTGGCAGTGCTCAGGGGACAATATAGGTCGGCAGGGATTGAACCCGGGTCAGCCGCATGCAAGGCAAATGCCATACCTGCTGTATGATGTCTCCGGCCTTATATGAAGATTTTTTAATTATAAAAGAACAATATGAAGTACTAAAAATTAGCAAATTAGAAAAAAGTTATACAAAGAAACCAAATAATGGAAAAAGAAAAAATGCTTCAAAATTTCCTAGATGAAAGAAAATTTGAGTAGATCAATCATTCTTTAAAAACAAACAATCCACATCTTTTACAATGGAATAAGTCTAGATTGTTTGAAAGGCCAGGTTCATATTAGACTCATAATCTCCACTTACTGGGAAAGTTATTCAATTAATTTTATTATGCCAGTATAGTCATCATACCAATTCTAATAAGAACAAAAGAAGAAAATGAAACTATGGCCAATTTCATATATTTAAAACACAGATGCAAAAATCAACAAAAATTAACATGAATGGAACAATATAAATAATAACAGCCATATAAAAATCATAGCAACAAATTATTATTATCAAGTAGGGCTCATTCTAGGAAGGGCAGGTTTAAAGGAAAGAAGCACATGACCAAGATGAAAATATAGAAAAGGATTTAATAGAATCAATCAACTAGAATATTATTTGATATCCTTAAGAAAATGAGGAAACTTTATCAGCATTAGGGAAACTCTCTAATGCTGATAAACGTTTCTATCAAAAACCTACAGCAAGAATCATATTAGTGTATTGGCTGGGGAGACAGCTCGAGGGACAGGAGGCAGGAGCACATACCTTGCATGCACAAGACTCTGAATTCAGTGATTAGCACATGCTCATCCAACTCTGCTAGGCACAGCCCTGTTTGCCCGTGCACCAGTGGTCTGAATACTAGTAGAATTCTGGTACGCACACACGAAACCATTTGGCTTGCACAGTCACCTAAAGCATCAACAGGGCAGGCTGCTGGGCTCCTGGAATGCTGCTTGGGAGGCTGGAGAAAGAAAACCAGAAAGAATAATATTTATGGACAACTTTAGAAACATTTCCTTAACACTTAGGAATAAAATAAAGATGCTCATTATTAATGCCATGAACACAGTAGGTCCTACAGGTCCCCAATAGAAGACAAGTCCCCAGAGAAATAGCATAGAATCTGACACATGAAACTTGGCAATCTTCCTCTTTCTAGCAAGAGAATGTAATATCTCAAAAAATGAAACACTCAAAAGTCTCTTACCTAAATCAATTCATAAAAAAAGAGTTTTCAAAAAGTCTCTAAAGGTTAAGGGATCAAAAAAAATCTCTAAAGGTTAAGGGGATCAAACAGTTAGTACAGTGGGTAGGGTGTTTGCTTTGCCAACAGCTGACTGAGGTCAATCCCTGGCATGCCATATGGTTCCCAAGACCTGCTAGGAGTAATCTCTGAGCACAGAACCAGGAGTAAACCCTGAGCCAAGCTGGGTATGCCCATCCCCCAAAAAATCTCAGAATTGTAAAGGTTAAAATAACATCACAAAATTTAAGGGTTTGCAATAAAGTCTGAATAAGTGGCGGCCTGCACCATGTTCCTGACCAGAGAACAACACAGGCAGAAGGAGATAGTATTAAACGAATAGGGGAAAAGTCCAAAACTAAATGTTTACTAAAGAAACATAGGTGTAAAGAAACCTTGACACAATATAAGAAAATTTTATAAAGAAGAAACAAAACTGTACTATACATTTAGGAAATATATTTGTGGCAGGGAGACAGCTCAGGATCTGGAGTCCTGGCTTTGCATACAGGAGGAACGGGCTTGATCCTTGGCACAGTGTGGTAACCCAAGCACTCAATCAGGAGAAGCCCCTGGACACTGCCAGGTAGGTCTCGAAAACCAAAAAAAAAAAAAAAAAACAATGTGGGGCCATGCTCTATTTCCTGAACATGATGTGCTTTATGTATATCCAAATATTCTATTTTAAGGACAAACACAGACGACCAGGGAGGCTGATTACTGTCCACAAGTGTTTTAAATGCTAGTCCTTTAATCTCTCTAAATACCTAGCTTAGTCTACCATGAGTGGAAAGAGATGAGGCGGGCACACTCTTAAGTTAGAATGATAATAAAAATCCTCCAAACACATTTACAATGTAACATCATCTGTCTACTTAGGTTCATTAATGCAATAACACTTGATGGCTAATGGACCCTGGGCTCAGTCTTGTGTCTGAGAGGATGTACTACTCAGTAATTCGATTACCAAAAAGTGGCACTCAGCCATGAGAAGAAATTTGATTTCGTTTCTGGGATGGAAAGAAGCAAAGCTGCAGATAAACTCCAACTCAGGCTGGGTTGTGTTTTGCTGTGTCTACAAAGCAGGACTTTGATGAGGTCCCCAGGTCACCGGCATGCCCTCATTCATTCTTCACTGTGCAATCTCTGGGGTAGTCACCAATCTCCTTGCTATGCTTGTGTACATGCCAGACTTCCCCTGGACTCGAAGTTGTTCTCTCCTCTCCAAGACATCTAATTTCCCAGTCCTTAGCACAGAGTTTCAATCTCTGCTCTCTGGTTCTTGACCCAACACATTGAACATAGGAGTATAAAATAAACTGTTTGAATCTCCCTTGTGTCATGAGACCGCCTAGGACACAGAAACAACCCTCTACTCACAGTTGAGCTCACATCTTTGTTTGTTTCTAGGCCACACGGTATTCAGGGGCTAACCCAGCTTGGTGCCTGGGTTTGCTACAGGAGTGCTCAGGGGACCAAGTAGTACTGGGGATGAACCCGAGCTCTCGGATGGCCTGCATGCTTTGCGATATGCCCCCAGCCCATGCCCCATATTCTTAATCTCCTCCTTAGACAAACACACATGTGTGAAACTGAAGCTAAGAATAGTTCTGAGGGGCGGAGCAATAGCCCAGCGGGTAGGGCGTTTGCCTTGCACGCGGCTGGCCCCTGCCGGGCCGGGTTCGATCCTCGGCATCCCATATGGTCCCCTGAGCACCGCCAGGAGTAATTTCTGAGTGCAGAGCCAGGAGAAACCCCCGAGCATTGCCTGGTGTGACCCCCCAACCCCAAAAAGCAAAAAAAAGTCGCATAGTCATTGTACATAAGAATAGCGACTAAATAGTTATTTTTCTTCTATTCTTTACATCATCCACTAGTTATTTATTCAGCTTGTTTCATGTATTATCAGTCCCTTCATTTAAAGGAAAGCACATTCTCTTTATGTAATTTGGATTTTGACTTACATTTGAGTAGACTGAACTAAACTCCCAGGGTTTAAAGAAAGCAAGAGGCTTGAAAGAAAAAATAATGGCCCAGAGAAGTTACTTACTAGAAGGACTGGGCTCAGGTTCTGTGTGCTGTACCTTAGCATCACATGATCCCCTGAGTATGGAGCCAAGAGTTGCCCCAGAGCACTGCTGGGTGTGCCTCCAACACCACACCACACACACACACACACACACACACACACACACACACACACACACACACACACCAGAGAAAAATAGAAAACATACCTGTTTTACTAATTTACTTACTAATCTTCAAAGCAAAATGATAGTGTCACTGCAGACTGTGAACAGGACAGACCACAGTGTCCCTAACCTTGAAAAGGATGTTGGCTCCCTTTCGGTGCTGTGGACATCCAAAGTGACTGTTGCCCGAGTACAAGGTTTTCTATCTCCCAGTGTGAAGGTCTCTTTGAGTCCACTTTTCCCCCTGATACGGCAAAGCTATTCACGATGCAAATTTTCACAGCTTTTTAAAAGCTTTTAGTGGTTTACATGAGTTTTCATGTCTTTTTTAAAAAGGAAATTGTCTCACTGTGCCCCCCCACCCCCACGCCCACATCCTCCACCAGCTATTGGGCCTCTTCTACACTCTGTACCCACCATTCCTTCTGTTTTCATCATCTCTGCTCTGGAGTACAGCCAAGGCAGGCTGGGGAGGGAGGAACCAGGGCACATTGGTGGTGGGAAACATGCCCTGGTGGAGGGATGGGTGCTGGAACACTGTATGACTGAAACCCAATCATGAACAGTTATATATCACTGTGGCATAATAAAATTTTAAAAAATTAAAAAAAGAATTTCCCCCAATTCTCATCTGAGAAGTGAGAACAATTTAGAGTTGCAGTCAACCTATTAGGCTTCTTTGACTCTCTTTTCAGAGTCAGAATTTTATAGATGTGTGTGTGTGTTTAAGGGAAATATTTTTTCTTTTCTTATTTCTTGAAATGAAGCCTTCATGAAATTTTATTAAGAATCCTAAAGCACTGAGAAGTACAAACAAACATAAAGCCCCAAGCCCGGTGTTGGGAATCACAGCCTCAATATCTGTCATATTCCTTTGCTTTTTATTCTCTCTAGTCTCGTAGTTTCCTGCCCCCTCGAGGTGTTGCAGGTGTGGCTGTGGTGCCCGGCTGCCTTGGCAGGTGGCAGACAGGAGACAGGCTTGTCTACACCCAGGGCTCTGCTCTGTGGGCCCTGGATGGTTGATGGTCTGACACAGAAAAAGACTGGGCCCTCTGGGATGAACCCAGAGCCACGGCAGTGCCTGGTAAGCTACCTGTGGTGTATTCGATATGCCAAAAACAGTAACAATAATGAACTTCATTCCCAATGAATGGGGACATTACTGATGCCTGATAGAGCATCCCGATGAACAATGGGAACACAAGTGGCAAGTGACAAGTCTCATAGTCTCCAGTTGTCTTTCTCTTGGATGTTTCTAATGTGTTTTTATCCAGGAAGCCAAGATGGAAACCTTACTTAAGACTCTCACTGACTTGCTCCTCCTGAACCTAACTGGTCCAGTGTTCCTTCAGTATTCCTTTGAAGGTGTTAAAAAGGGACAGATTGCCATTCAGGAGGAGGAAAGATTCCCAGCCAAATGATAGGGATCAGCTTGTGGATTTTCAAACCTGTTTGTAAAGTATAAGAATAATTTTACTATTCTTTATATGACTGGAACTGATTACTATGGTTTTGTCTAGATGGAATATATGTATATATGGGGGTGTGTGTATTTTTCTGTCCTGATATAAAATTGGACGATTCCTCTCTAAATTTCAACAAGGAGTTGAAACAGCATCATCAGGAAAATTTAAATTATATTTTATGTATATATTTTTATTTTTTGCTTTTTGGGTCATTCCCAGCAATGTTCAGGGGTTACTCCAGGCTTTTCACTCAGGGATTACTCCCAGTTGTGCTCAGGGGGACCACATGGGATACTGGGGACTGAAATCGGCTCAGCCACATGCAAGGAAAGTGTCCTACCTGCTGTGCTATCGCTCCAGCGCCTTATAAGGCAAATTTAATGGCAGATGTATTGATGATCAGAAAAGCCAGCATGCTTTGTTTAACATGGGATAATCATTTAATTTCTCTAGGACCTATGCCATTATACATGAACTGAAAGACTCAGACTATAATTTTTTTAACAATTACAAAAATGTTCATGTTTGGGTTTTGGCCATACAGTGTTCCAGCACCCATCCCTCCACCAGTGCCCATCTCCCACCACCAATGTCCCCGATTCCCTTCCCTCTCCCTAGCCTGCCTCCGTGGCAGGTTCTCCATCTCTTTTCTCTTTCTTTTCTTTTCTTTTCTTTTCTTTTTTTTTTTTTTCTTTTTTCTTTCTCTCTCTCTCTGCTCTGCTCTTTCTTTCTTTTTTCTTTTCTATTTATTTATTTATTTATTTTCTTTTTGGGTCACACCCAGCAATGCTCAGGGGTTTCTCCTGGCTCTGCACTCAGGAATTACTCCTGGCGGTGCTCTGGGGACCATATGGGATGTTGGGGATCAAACCTGGGCAGGCATGAGCCAGCCGCGTGCAAGGCAAATGCACTACCCGCTGGACTATTGCTCCGGCCCCTCTCTTTTCTCTTTTCTCTTTTCATTTTCTCTCCCTTCTCTTAACATATTGTGGATTATAATACATATACTTAGAGGTTATCATGTGTATCTTTTTGTCTGTATTTAATGCTTAGTTCAGGGTTGGTGCTAGCACTTTCGACAATTATTAGCAAACTGTTCCCTTCCCTGTCTTACCTAGCCTCTGACTCCCACACATTTGTGGTCATTTCCATCTTTGTCAAGACCTCCTGATCCATGTTTCCCCTGACCTTGGATATTGGTAACATAAAATGCATATATATATGTCATGTAAATATATATATATGTCATGCAAATAAATGCAGTCATTCTATATCTGTCTTTTTCCGTCTGGCTAATTTCATTCAACATGATCCTCTCCATGTCCATCCATTTATAGGCAAATTCATAACTTCATTTTTCCTAACAGCTGCATAGTATTCCATTGTGTAGATGTACACAGTTTCTTTATCCAGTCATCAATTTTCGGGCACTCTGGTTGTTTCCAGATTCTGGCTATTGTGAATAATGCTGCTGTGAACATAAAAGTAGGGATGGTGTTTCTGCTGCATCGTTTTGGCTTCCCAGGATATACTCCCAGGAGTGGAATGGCTTGGCCAAATGGGAGTTCAATTTCTAGTCTTTGGAGGAATATCCATATAGTTTTCCAAAAAGACTGTACCAGTCAGACTATAATTTTTAATAATATCCAATAGTCTTTAGGGCCCAGTCCAGACAAATTTTTAGTGCTCTATTTTATTTGTTCTGCATCATCTCACACTGTCTAGTTGAGTTTCTTTGCACAGAATGCTAATAAATATTACGGAATGACTATCAGACCATGTTTCCAAAACTGTGTCCTGACACTGCTTTCTTGAGATGCCCACACCTGACTTTGTGTGACTCTACTCTTTCAGCAACACACTTCTGGAACAAGCAGTACTCAGGCTGGTGAAGGATGAAGCTGGACATCATCCTGAAATCAAAGGACTCATCTAAATACTACTCCTTTGGCAAACTAGCCTAAGTCAATACTTCCCAAACCAAAATAAAAATTCATTTAACTTCCTTCTCCAACTTGAAGTCTTTAGATCAAGGGTATGTGGACGATTATAAAAAATAAAAAACAACAGAACAAATGAAAATTTGATGCACTCAATTGCTTATTTTATGCTACAAGTTGAAGCACACTTTTAGTTCTTCTTTTGTCTTTGCAACTCAGTGAAATAGTATTCTTCCCATTTTACAGATGAATACAGGCTCTTTGGGAAATCTGGTGGCTTGGCAAATGTTACACAACTAGTAAACGGCAGAATCAATTAGAACCCAGTCAGTGTGGATGTTCTTTCTGCTCTATCACCCCCTACTCACATTTCACATTCTGGATAATAAACATAGAATACTGAAACACAGAAGCATAATATCACAGATATTGCAGGGAAAAAGAATATATTTCATATAAATATGGCCTTGTGTTTGGCACTCCCTCAATGTGGCCTGTACAGTTGCCAAAGATTACTTAGCAGTCTCTAATTTCAACTCTTCCTTCTCCAGCTTATATTTCTTGCTGGCAGAATAGTAGGTCCTAGGAATAGAATCCCCTTAGTTGAGTGAATTTAAGCTGTTCCTCGGTGATGGCCACCACTTAACATTACCACAACAAAAAACATACCTCTTGAGTTGCTAGACAGTCATTTACCCTAAGTCTCAAGGAGAAAACATGTTTTAGTAAACTCTGTATTGATTATTTTATGAAGAGAAACAGAATATAGTCACTTAGAAGCATATTATTGAACCAGTTCCGTGTCTTGGATATTTAGGTTGACAAACTGTTAAAAGACACTTAACTGAATGATTAGTAGGATTTGCTAATCCTAGAGATAATAGTGCCATGGCTGCCAAATTCAGAATCATCAAGGAGATTAAAAATAGGTGAGAAGGAGAGAGAGCTAAAAGTTTTAAAACTTTGAAGATCTAGGCAACAATTTAGAACAGGGAAATCTGTGGACTGGGCACAGACACTGGCCAGCAGAAATAGGACTAGGATGAGCACATCCAGGTGGCTGCAATGATAGCAAGGAGCATTTCCTAGGGTAGCTATTACAGCAGCTCAGTAGAAGAGAATGTATTTTACAAGATTAAGAAGATGCTTAGACTACATAAGCTGGAAATCCCCAGTGGCTAATGTTCCGATCCTTGGACTCTGATGACATTTTGACTCTTTGGAACAGAGAGCATGGAGGCATTTAAGTCTATGGAAGTATAAAGATATCATGAAATGCTAGTATGCTCGACCAGGTCCTTAGTCACTGTGTTGTCTCATATCATATACCTTACTAACAAGGAACAAAATCTATATCTTCTTTCTGCCAGAGTCTGCAAAAGCTTCTCAGTTGGCTACATAAAGTTTACAATTTGGATGATAACCTCACCACATGTAACATGAACATTATAATGAAGTTTCGTGGTCCTTCTTTACTTCTTGCTGTAGTTCTTTTCATTCATTATGGTCTTCATTAAGGTCAAGCACTTATTATTGGCACTTAAACTGCGCCAGCAAGAGATGACTAAGAAAAAGGACTCTGTCATCAAAGAATTCATTTCAGTGGCATAAAGAGATTCACCAACACAAAACCCGTGTATCATATGACAGGGAGAGAGAGGGTAGAGAGACATATTTGAAGTCTGCCAGGATTGTAGAATCAGAGGCACACAGGAATATTTCTAGGAAGCACTTAAGGTCCAGTTGAGATTGCATACAAAAATGAATTTGCAGAAGGATCAACTCACTCAGCAGCCAGGTAAAATCAAACCACAGTAGAGTACACCAATCCAGATAAAGCAGCAAAGGAGTAAAGTGGATTTGCTAGTGACTAAAGGGTGTGCGAGGCTTCAGGAAAATAAGAGACTGATATTTAGGGTACCTTTCCAGAAAGCTCAGCCTCAAGAGGCTAGGCAAGAAAGGAAGTTTAAGGAGATCAAGGATAGTCTGTAACTCAGAAGAAATGAAAGAACAAGGAGCTCAGAAAATTTTGTGGGCAAGAAGAAATCAATCAGGCATAAGAAGTCAATCAGGGCCAGAGCGACAGTAAGTGGGTAGGGTGCTTGCCTTGCATGTGGCCAGCCTGGGTTTGATCTCTGGTACCCCAGGTGGTCCCCCGAGCCCACCAGGAGTGATCTCTGAGCATACAGCCAGGAATAAGTACTGAGCACCACTTATGGTGCACCTCCCTCACCAATAAACCAGAAGTCAATCAGCCAGTAGCTAAGGTAGTCATGCAATTTATTATGCAAACTGGATGTAGGGGAGCAAGAGACAATATTAATTGCTCCAGGCAGCAGGTCAAAACTGATGATCCTGGATGTGTAGTTGCCTTGTCAATAACCCATGAGCTAGACACAGTTAGGCACTGGAGACAAGGTGGAAAACAAGGCAGAAATAGTGCCTGTCATCATGGAGTTTACAGTCAGATGGGAATGACAAACATTGAATAAGAAATTATAACTGTGATGAGTGTTGCTAAAAGGAGAAGCAAAGTAGCCTCAGGAGTTTGTTACCGAGGAAACCAACGTCTCCTCAGAGGTCAGCATAGGGCCCCTTAGGAAATGACATTTACGCTGAGCCTGCAAAAGATGAGTAGGAGTCTGAAGGTGAAGAAGTGAGATATGAGTGTCCCTGCAGAGGGAGTAAGAACATTTACTGAGGTCTTGGGATAGGAGAGAACATTGTATTTGCTTTCTAGATTCCAAGGGATTTCCCCCAAGCCCTTAGGGTCTCTTTTCCTCCTAGCTGTGTTCTTCCTTTGAGCTATGTATTTCCCCCTTCAGCTTTCAGAATAACTTAAATGCAGTTTGTCAACGTTTCTTTTGTGTTGGGTTCCTTTTTTTAAGTCTTGCTCTCCTTTCTCTTTTACAGGTGATTCTCACACATTATCCTTTGATTTAAAGAATAATTTGTAGTTGTGATCATGAGCTCTTGGAGGGAAAGCAATTTCCTAGGTGCTGCTTGTTCTTCAAGCTCAGCCAAAATGTTGAATCATTAGGCTGAATTCTCAGCTGGTGGATTCACCTCACAAGCAGGACTTCAGATTCTCATGGGTACAGAGCACAGATTGAGATTTTTTATTTTTTATTTTTATATTTCAGACTTTAAAAGTCAAGAATATCAGATGTATCTGGAAAAAGAGATAAAGTTTTATTATTATTATTATTATTTTTTGGGGGGGGTCACACCCAAAATCCGGCTCAAGTACGCTGATCCAGAGACTCACAGACATGGGGCAGAGCTGCTATTTGCTCTCCCTGTGCCCAGCCGCTCACGAGGAGCCCAGGAGGGATGGCCGGTTCTAGCCCTGGCCCGCCACCCAGCAGAGCCTTGCAACAAGCCAGACGACCCCCCCACTCCATAGGGCCTCCATTTTCTACATCCGGACTTCCCTCTCGTCAGAACTCCACCCAGCAGACCAGCCTATCACAGCCCGGCTTGCGCGGCCTCTTGCGGCAGCGCGGTTTATCAATAAATGCTGGACTTAGAGATGCCTACAAGAGTATGCTACCTGCACGGCAGAGCCTGGCAAGCTACCCGTGTTGTATTTGATATGCCAAATACCAGTAGCAATTATAGACCTCATTCCGGAATGGACTGAGACTCTTTATGTTCCTGGAGCAAGCAGATCCCTTGGGCTCTACTAGCATGAGACAGGACATATGGAGATGTTACTGGGGCCCGCTCGAGCAAATCGATGATGAACGGGAAGACAGTGACAGTTTATGGGTTTTAATTTCTCTTTTGGCCCTGATTCCATTCAGAATCAGGATTCAATGCTTTTTATTGTTTTTCGAGGGTGACAGGTAAAGTTCCTAGTCTTCATTTCAAAGTCAGTACAACCATTTGTTGACTCTTAGACTTATCAAAATAGCTAATTTCAGCTAAATTTCATTTTTTTCTCAGCTTATGCATTCCAACCAGACCCCCCAAATCAGAGGCAACAAGAACACTTTAAATCACTCTGTGGGCTCCATGTCAAGATGTGGGTTCTAAAAACCAGCCCCCCAACCTCCAGCATAAGCTTACATTAAAACTTAGTAAACCTGAGAAACGATATTTAAAATACACTTTCATTTTTGTGCTGGAGATGTAGTTCAGATGTAGAGCACATGCTTTACATGGGTGAACCCTTAGATTTGATCCTTGACACTACACACCCACAAATATAGTCTATTTGAAAATTTCACAGAAATACTTACAGAACTCATTATGTGTTAAGTATGACAAAATCTAAAGGCAGATAGTGAAGGAAGAGTGATAGGAAATAGGTTGATAAGTGACACAGAGAAAATTGCAGGGATCATATTAAGAATCTGGATTTATTTTTTGAAGACAGAGGGAAATTATTGAAAAATTGAAGATAAGTGTGAATTTTTCAAATTCAGACCAGAGAATGTTGTGGATACCAAAAAAAGATGTGTGGGTAATTTTGTTGCAGACCAGTGCGTAATGAATGATCTTGGCTTGAAATGTACAGTGAGAATAGATCAAAATGAATTGATTTGGGGCTGGGGGAGATAACTAAAAAGGGCTGGAGCACGTGCCTGGCATGATGGAGGCCCAGGTTCAATCCCTGGCACCACTCTGTCCCCAAGCACTGCAGGAATAGTCCTTAAGTGCAGCCAGAGCACTACTGGATATATCCCAAAAACAAACCAAAGTAAACTGTCTTGAAATATGATCTGTTAATTAATTTAGTAAAACCTGTTTGTGGGCTTAATTAGAGGATCCCTGAAATGTGTCAGACAACATTCCCGGGTATGTGGTTTAACTGTTAAATTAATTGTTAACATCTAGTGAGGACAAAAAAAATAAGAAACATATTTGATGAGAAATATTTTAAGCTCAATTTAAGGAAGCCCAATGGAGATAAGAAGTAGTCAACTATTGGGGTTGGGAACTCAGGGCATACGTTTGAGCTGGAAATAAATTAGAAAGAAATTTGCTGTTGCTGCTGTTGTTTAGTAGTAGATGGAATTTTCTGAAGGGTAGACTGAAAGGATGAAAAGAATTTGTGATCACAAACACTGAAATTCCTTCACTTAATGGCTCAGTGAAGGTACAAGGAAAGTCAACACTAGTTGACAGGAGTGTTTTACATCAAGGAAGAACTTTTTATCCTTAAGATTGGTGAAGACTCTCTGTGGGTGGCATGGAGACAAAGAGAAAGATTGACGTTATCCAAGAGAGGAAGAACATCCAACATCAAGTTCCTGAGAATTTGAAGAGGGTGAGAGTGAGAGAGCAGAGGAGAAAAGAAAGGCATTTTTCTTGGATGGTAGCATAACAAAGGAAAGGAGGAATGATGGGGATGGATGGGAATAAGACCATAGAGTTGATTATTTTGCAAGGATGTGGATGTTCTCAGACAGAGGGTCACTTCCTCAGTAAGATAGATCAGTTCCTCTGTAGTCCAGCATAGGGAAGATATGAGAATTGAGGACTGAGGAGAGTTTATGGTGGAATTGACTTTAAAGACAATAAACTCTGTGGACAACATTGACAACTCAGAAGCCCCCAGTTCATCTGAATTTTTCTACTTAGTGTTCCTCAGTTTTGATACAAACATAGAGAAAGTGAGTAGTTATAGTCATCCAGCTCAGACTCTGCCAGGCTTGTGGGGAAAGTCAGGGGCTGCAAACAACAGCCACAAATCAAAAGACAAGGTAAGTTAGAACATCAACGGGAAAGTGGCATGATGGTGATTTATGGAAATTAGTCTTGATGAGGGAGGAATCTGAATACATAAGGGAGATGATTAGAGGTAGAGAGTAGAATGATACTTGTCATCATTTCTATGCTGAGCTCCTAAACCCAAATGAAGCTAGGCCCTGTGGGATGTGCCTAGGTTGTGAAAGTGGAATTGAGTTGAAGTCCTCATGAGTTGAATTAATGATTTTATAAAAGATGTTCCAGAGAAATCTCTAGATGCCCTTTCATTATGCAACAGCACAAAAAGAAGGTTCCAGTTATGAACTTGGAGGAGTTGCCTAACTATTCTATCACTCTGAATTGAATTTCTAATCTCTAGAACTATTAGGAATAAGTTTCTGCCACTTGTAAGTTACCTGGTTAGTGGCACTTTGTTATGGCATCCTGAATAAACAAAGACAAAGTGATCAGTGAATAGAAAGTTGTAAGTGAAGTAGTGACAGATCCAAGTGAGCAAATCCAAAAGAGCAGAGTTCAAAAAATAAGAACATGAAGTCTACAGAAGTGATTTCCAAAGCAGAGCATTTTCAGTGATGAATTCCAGAGCCTGAGCCTAAAAGTTGTTGTATTAGTCAGGATGACATCAACTGTTACGTGAAAAAAAAACTGACTGCTATTCAGATAAGAATCTCAAATAAAACAGTTTTATTTATTCATTTATTCCCTTTTATGTATTTTAAATTGCCATTTTAAACACAGTTTCCAGATTTCCATAGTAGAGAGCGGAGCCAGTACCTTAAGTTTTAGTCTGGAAGTAAAATATATCAACTTAATTCATCATCTTTTAAGCATAAATAATAATTTATCTGTAGTAGGGCTGAGATGTTTGAAGGAGCACATGGATACTCAGTGAATAGTAAGTGAAGTTGAAATAGATGAGGAGTATATTATTAAAAATAAAATGATTGTGGAGTGTCATCCTTGATAATGGCCAGAGTTTGGGGTTGAAAAGGAAAATGGAAAGAGATAATTAAGCATTTGTGAGCAGGAAGGTTGTAGCAAGTCAAATTACAGCTATAAGAAGAGAGTTTGACGGTAAATATATAATTGAGCAGGATTCTGCAAGTGGAAAAGCAAGTGCTCATAAAAATGTATTTTGGATCAATAAAGAAATCTACAGTTTTCCCCTTGATAGTTAATTTGAACTCCCTACTTTAGTGTAAGCATTGTGACAAAGTGGAAAGAATAGGGCCTGAAATGCTGCTCCTGACTTCTAGTCTTGGGCAGAAAAAAGAAACGAAAAGGAATGAAAAGTAGAAGAAAAGGCTGCCAAAGAAGTCCATAGCCAAATCCACTGGAATGCATTAGGCTAATTCACATAGCATGGAAAACGAGATTGTACATAGAAGTGTTTATGAATTGAGCAAGTATTTCAAGGTCTTTGATTATAGGAGGCAGGAAAGCAAGTTAAAGCACTATAGAATGAAAAGACTTGACTGGTCACTGCTGACCTTGTCCCTTTTGTTCCATGTGTTCTATTCTTTTTATTTGGTCTAGTATCTTTATAGTATGTCACCTAGCCAGTTCTAACTAAATTTCTTGGAATTTTCTATTTCTGTATGTTTTTAAAAAATTTTTTATTATACCACAGTGAGACATACAATTACAAAGGTGTTCATAATTTGTTCTTGGTAATACAGTATTCCAGCTCCCATCCCTCAACCAGTGCCCCATTTCCACCACCAATGTACCCCACCCCCTACTGCCCACCCCAGGCTGCATCAATAGCAGGTACCCCCTCTCCTCTCTCTTTCTCTCTCTGTCTCTGCATCTCTTTCCCTCTTCTTTTACACATTGTGGCTAGCCCTGCAGATATTTAGAGTCTTATCAAAAAATACTTAAGTCTCTTTGTGTATATTCAATGGTGAGTTTTAATCTGCCATTACCATTTCCCACACTTAGTAAAACACTGGTATCTATTTATATCCTATTAATGAATGCAGTCATTCTATATCTGTCCTTTTCCTTCTGACTAATTTCACTCAGCATGATAGTCTCCATGTCCATCCATTTGCAGGTAAATTTCATAATTTCGTCTTTTCTGACAGCTACATAATATTCCATAGTGTAAATGAACCACAGTTTCTTTAGCCAGTCCTCTGTTCTCGGGCATTTAGGTTGTTTCCAGATTCTAGCTATTGTGAATAGCGCAGAGATGAATAAAGAAGTACAGATAGTGTTCTGCTATGTGTTTTTCGGTCTCTCGGGTATATTCCCGGGAGTGCTATTGCTGGATCAAATGGGAGCTCAATATCTAGTTTTCAGAGGAATGCCCATATTGTTTTCCAAAAGGGCTAGACCAGTCGGCACTCCCACCAACAGTGGATGAGAGTCCCTTTTTTCCCCACATCCACGCCAGCACCGGTTGTTCTTGCTGTTTTGGATGTGTGCCAGTCTCTGTGGTGTGAGATGGTACCTCATTGTTGTTTTGATTTGCATCTCCCTGATGATTAAAGATGAAGAGCACTTTTTCATATGCCTTTTGGCCATTCGAATTTCTTCTTTTTTGGAAGCTTCTGTTCATTACTTCTCCCCATTTTTTTGATGGGGTTGGCTGTTTTTTTTCTTGTGGAGTGCTACCAGTGCCTGATATATCCTGGATATTAACCCCTTGTCAGATGGGTATTGGGTGAATATCCTTTCCCACTCTGTGAATTGTCTTTGTATCTTGGTCACCATTTCTTATGAGGTGCAAAAGATTTTCAATTTTATATAATCCCATTTGTTTATCTTTGCTTCCATTTGCTTGGTCAGTAGTGTGTCGTCTTTAAAGATACTTTAGTTTCGATGTTGTAGAGCGTTTCTCCTATGTTTTCTTTGATGTACCTTATAGATTCATGTCTGATGTTGAGATCTATAATCCATTTTGATCTGACTTTTGTGCATGGCATTAGAAGGAGGTCTAAGTTCAGTTTTTACACATAGCTGCCTAGTTTTCCCAGCACCATTTGTTGAAGAGGCTTTCTTTGCTCCACTTAATATTTTTTGCTCCTTTATCGAAGATTAAGTGGTTGTATATTTGAGAGTGTGTTTCAGGATATTCAGTTCTATTCCATAGGTCTATGGGTCTGTCTCTATACCAATACCACACTGTCTTAATTACAACTGCTCTGTAGTAGAGCTTGAGGTTGGGAAAGTGATACCTCCCATCTTCTTTTTCCCAAGGGTTGCTTTAGCTATTCGTGTGGGTTTATTATTCCATACAAATTTCAGGAGTGTTTGTTCAATTTCTTTGAAGAACATCATGGGTATCTTTATAGGGACCGCATTGAATCTGTATAAAGCTCTAGGGAGAATTACCATTTTGATAATGTTAATCCTTCCAATCCATGAGCAGGGAATGTGTCTCCATTTCCTTAGGTCCTCTTTTATTTCCTGAAGTAACGTTTTGTAGTTTTCTTTGTAGAGATCCTTTACATTCTTTGTCAAACTGATTCCTAGGTATTTGATTTTCTGCGGCGCAATTGTGAATGGGATAGTTTCTTTAATGTCCCTTTCTTCTCTTTCGCTGCTTGCATATAGGAAGGCCATTGACTTTTGGGTGTTGATTTTGTACACTGCCACTCTACTATAGGAATGTATTATTTCTAGGAGTCTCTTGGTAGAGAGTTTCGGGTTTTCCAGGTATAATATCATGTCATCTGCAAATAGTGACAACTTGGCTTCTTCCCTTCCTATCCCGATGCCCTTAATGTCTTTTTTCTTCCCAGATTGCTATGGCAAGTACTTCTAGTACTATATTGAATAGAAGTGGTGAGAGTGGGCCTTGTCTTGTCCCTGATCTTAAGGGGAAGGCTTTCAGTTTTTCCCTTTGAGAATGATGCTCGCTGTGGGCTCGCAAGTTTCAATCTTGTTGATCTATCCAGGATTGATAGAGCAGTGTTGAAGTCTCCAACTTCAATTGTGTTGCTGTCAATGTCTTCTTTGAAGTCTATTAGTAGTTGTTTTAGGTATTTTGCTGGCCCCTCGTTGGGTGCATATATGTTTAATAGAATGATTTCTTCCTGATATATGTATCCCTTGACTATTAAGAAGTGACCTTCACTGTCCCTTCTGACCTTCTTCAGCCTGAAGTCTATGTTTTCAGATAGCAGTATGGCTACCCCAGCCTTTTGGATGGGTTGTTTGAGTGAAGGATTGTTTTCCAGCCTTTTATTTTGAGCCTGTCTTTGCTCCGATTATTCAGGTGTGTTTCTTGAAGGCAGCAGAATGTCGGATTCAATTTTTTGATCCATTTTGCCACTCTGTGTCTCTTAACTGGTGCATTTAGACCATTGACATTGAGAGAGATTATTTTCATGGGATTTTGTGCCATCTTTCTGTATAGGTTGGTTGTTCTTTTTGGGTTTTGTCTCATCTTAGAGTAAATCTTTCAGTCCTTCTTTTAAGGTTGGTTTTGAGTTTACAAAGTACCTAAGCTGTTGTTTATCCAAGAAGTTGTATATCTGTCCTTCAAATCTGAGTGAGAGTTTAGCTGGATAAAGAATTCTTGCTGAGGTATTCATGTCATTGAGTTTTTTTTTTTAACTATATCCCACCACTGCCTTCAGGTTGAATGGTCTCTTCTGAGAAGTCTGCTGTAAGTCAAATGGATGCTCCTTTGTATACGATTTCCTTCTTTGATCTTGCTGCCTGAAGAATTATGTCTCTGTCTATGACATTCATTTCTTTGATTAGGATGTATCTTGGGCTGGTTTCTTTGATTAGGATGTTTCTTGGGTTTCTATTGGGGTCTCTTCTTGCTGGTACATGTCAGGCTTCTGGGATCTGGATGCCTTCGTCCTTTAACTTGGGAAACTTTTCAGCCAGGATGTTTTTAACTGTTTTGATTTCCTTGGGGTTACTTTCCTGTCCCTCAGGACTCCGATGATTCCTATGTTGTTTCGCCTGGCTTCATTCCATTGTTCTCTGTTCTGTTGCTGATCCATTTTCCGGTATTTTTCCATCTTATGTAGTTCTCTGAGTGCTTTCTGCAGCTTATCTTCAGTCTCGCTGATTCTCTCTTCTGTTGCTTTCATCTTACTGTTGAGAGCCCCTATTGTGTTTTTCATTTCATCTACTGAGTTTTTAAGCGATGATAATTCTATTTGCATGGTTCTCATTTCTGCTCTCATTTCCTCCCGTAATTTATTGACTGCCCTCAGAGGTTAGGTAAGACAGAAAATGGAACAGTGTGCTAATAATTGTCGAGGGTACTAATGCCAACCTAGAACTGAGCATTAAATAGAGGCAAAAAGGATACCCATGGCAACCTTTTAATGTATGTTCTGTAATCCATAGTCTGGAAGGGAAGGAAAAGAGAAAGAGAGAGAAAGGGAAAGAAATAAAAGAACCTGCCATGGAGGTGGGCTGGGGAAGGGGGAGGGAACCGGTGACGTTGGTGGTGGGAGATGGGCACTGGTGGCAGAATGGGTGCTGGAACACTGTATGACCAAAACCCAAATATAAACTTTTAATTGTATATCTTTGTAACTGTAAAAAAAAAAAAATTTAAAAAAAATTATTGACTGCCCTTTCAACTGCTTCGTTTATATTCTCCTGTATTTTATTGGACATTTGCTCCATTTCTTTCATTGAGCTCCTTAAACATCCTACCAATTTCTTCTCTAAATTAATTGTCAGAGAGATCATGCACATCTGCATTCCTTTTTGAGTCTTCAGGGTTAATTTCTTCATCTGTTCTTCGAACTGGGGATCTGTGTTGTTTCCCCCATGGTGTTGTGGGTGTTCAGGGTTAGATTCATCCTAGCGTACTGTTTCTTTTTTCTTGAGGATATTACCTTCCTTTGGTGTTGAATTTCCTAGTTTTTGTATTAATAAGCGGCCACATGAGCAACTGTCCGCCCAGCCAACCTCACCCCCAGGGAAAATACCTGAGTCGGAGACAGGCCAGTGTGAGAGTTCAAAATGTCCGTTTACTTCCGCTTCGCTCCGACTTCTGGTAGTTGTAGTTCCACCTTTTGCCGAGGCCTGGGGCTCTACCACAACCCCAGTGCCTGCCCAGCCAGCCGCACCCCCAGGCAGAATACCTGAGGCTGAGACAGGCGGTGTGAGAGTTCAAAATGTCCGTTTACTTCCGCTTCTGCTTGGACTTCTGGTGGTTGTAGTTTCACCTTTTGCCGAGGCCTGGGGGCTCTACCACGACCCCAGGTGCCTGCTCAGCCAGCCGCACCCCCCAAGGAGAATACCTTTGTCAGAAACAGGCTGGTGTGAGAGTTCAAAATGTCTGTTTACTTTCGCTTCCGCTTGGACTTCTGAGGCGGAGACAGGCTGGTGAGAGTTAAAAAATGTCCTTATTTCTGTATGTTAAGGTGGACCTAAGAGAAATTTTTTACGGGATATGTCTGAGCCCTGTCACATTGCTACTCACCAACTCTGCTAACTGGTCTGAGCAGCAGGCTCCGCTGACACTACTTCATGACCTATGGCCTCCTCTGAGTCCTTCATGAGGCTTGAGTACACAAAGTCTCAGCATTTTCAGAACTGTAAGCCCAAATCAGAAGCAATAAGAATACTTTTATGATACCAATGTCCAAGGTCAGGCAAAACATGGGTCAGGAGGCCATGTCTATAGGTGGACTCTACCACAAACGTGTGGGAGTCAGAGGTTAGGTAAGACAGGGAAGGCAACAGTGTGCTAATAATCATTGAAAATGATAATAACAGCCTAGAACTGAGCATTGAATACAGGCAAAGGGATACACATGTTAACCACCAAATGTACAGTACTGCAATTCATAATGTGTTTGAGAAGGGGGGAGAGAGAGAGAGAGAGAGAGAGAGAGAGAGAGAGAGAGAGAGAGAGCCTGTCACAGAGGCAGGGTAGGGGAGGGAATTGGGAACATTGGTGATGGGAAATGGGCACTGATGGAGGGGAGGGACAAGTGCGGAACACTGCATGACTGAAACCCAAACATGAACATCTTTGTAACTGTATGGTAATAAAATATTTTTAAAAATAAATAAATTGGACCACCTGCCCCTCGAGGTGTTGCAGGTGTGGGTGTGGTGCTGACTGCATTGGCAGGTGGCAGACAGTAGATAGGCTTATTTACACAGGGCTCTGCCCTGCGGGCCCTAGATGGTTGATGGTCTGACATAGGAAAAGACTGGGCCCCCTGGGATGAACCCAGAGCCATGGCAGAGCCTGGCAAGCTACCCATGGTGTATTCGATATGCCAAAAACAGTAACAATAGAGATGAACTGGACAAGGGACAGACCAGATGCACAGCTGCGCTGCCCCGCCCACATGGAGTAGCCCATGGAGTCTCTGAGGAATCAGCTAGTCCCAGGCCGAGACCAATGTAGCTCCTAGGGTAAAGCAGTCATATGGGGGGAAGCCATGCTGGCAGGAATTAAAGCAGGGATTTGGGCTCCTCCCTCTCCATGCTGGTGGGCATGGCTACAGTCTCACAGCCTCTGCAACCAGATGGACAAGGGGCAGACCAGATGCACAGCTGTGACAGTGTGCAAGTGCGCAAGAGGCTTAGATAACAAAGTAGGCTAGGACCAAGTTCTTCTAGGATCTTTCACATCTGTACACCATAGTGATCATTGTAGTTATAACAAACTGGGCAGACTGATGGGGAATGAGGAATTATAATGTCACACTAGAACTCACTACTACTGAATATACACATAGATAATTGTACCATAAACTGTAAGTCAAGTCACGAGGTGTAGAAGAGAGAGAGAAATACAGAGACAGAAATAGAGATAAAGATGAGAGACTTAGACATACGGGTGAGAGCTGCCATCCAGCTCTCCCCTAGCTCAGCTGACCATGAGGCTCCCAGGAGGCAAGATGGGTTTTGGGAGTGGGTCCATCACTTCTGAAGGGCTTGGAAGCAGTCGGATGAGACTTGCTCACTATAATAGCCACCATTATCATGGTCCGGACCCCACAGCTCATCAGAACCCACATAAGAGAGACACTGATCTCAAGACCTGCTCAGAGCAGCCGAGTTTGAGCCCAGGTAGGCGGCTCTCGGAGGCAGAAGTCACCGGTGTTCCTGGAGATGGAGCTGGGGTCCCCCCTTCCCCTCTCTGACCGGTCCTGGAGGCCTGGTGGCCCTGCTCATGAATTGCCTTGGGCTGTCGGCCATGATGCAGAGACTCAGATGCATGGGGAGAGAGCTGCCATCTGGCTCTCCCCAGCTCAGCTGACCATGAGGTTCCCAGGAGGCAAGATGGGTTTTGGGTGTTGACCCATCACCTCTGTAGGGCCTCAGAAGCAGCCAGATGAGACTCACTCACCATAATAGCTGCCATTTTCGTGGGCCGAACCCCTCACTTCATCAGAACCCACACAAGAGAGACACTGATTTCACCAGCTCAGAGAAGCTGAGTTCAAACCCAGGTAGGCGGCTCTTGGAGGCATGAAGCTGGGGTCCCCTTTCCCCTCTCTGACCCATCCCAGAGGCCTGGTGGCCCTGCTCATAAACTGCCTTGGGGCTGTCGGCCATGATGCAGAGACTCAGATGCACGGGGAGAGTTGCCATCCAGCTCTCGCCTAGCTCAGCTGACCATGAGGCTCCCAGGAGGCAAGATGGGTTTGGGAGTGGACCCATCGCCTCTGTAGGGCCTCAGAAGCAGCTGGATGAGACTCACTCACCGTAATAGTCACCATTTTCATGCTCCAGACCCAGTACATCAAACTAGTGGAAGCAATCATGTTCTAGAATATAATGCAATCTACAATGTGTTAGAAAGGGAAATGAGAGGGGGAGAGAGAGAGGAGAGGAAAGGTCTGCCATGGAGGCGGGCTGGGGAGGGGATGGAGGTGGGGATATTGGTGATGGGAGATGGGCAGGGGTGGAGGGATGGGTGTTGGAACCCTGTGGGACTGAGATTCAAACATGAACATCTTGTAATTGTGTGTCTAATGGTAGTATAATAAAATATTATAAATAAATAAATAAATAAATAAATAAATAATAATCCTGGGGGCTCTGGATCAAGCTGTGGGTCCTAAAACTGCTTAACTAGACCCCCCAGTGGCCAACTATGCCATGAACCCCTTATAGTATGGTGCACCTTTGAATTTTTATCTTATTTAATCCCTTGAGTTTCCATCATATTTCTTTTTGATATTACTGAAAATTCTCCTTTTCTTAGAAAAGCAGAACCTGAATGATTGATATCCAGAAAAAGTAATCTTGTATCTCCTACTTAAAGATATCAATAAAAAGCCTCTCCCATCTCTGCTTTAACACTCTCCCAAAAGCCTTGAAAGGATCATTCAAAATACATTACTAGGAAATAATGATAATAAGGAAGAAGCAGTCCATGAATAAATTATTAATAGTGACAGAAAGCAAGGCAATATTTGTGATTCAACTCAATAGATTTTGCTTGCATGAAAATATCCTGTAATAAATCATTTGATTCCTGGAAAACATAGTTCAAAACTAAAAAATGAAAAAAAAATTAAAAAAAACTAAAAATATGAAGAAATTCCTCAAATACAGTAAAAAAATAACACTTTCAAGTTTAGGAACTCAACTCCCATGACCTCCTAGATGTGACACTTTGAAGTCAAACAGGCCTGGGTTTCAATTATGTTTCTGGCATCCATTGTTCCGTGACTTTGGGTTAATAATGTAGATTTTTCAGAAGCTCAATTTCTAAAAAAAATCTGTAAATTCTTGCAGACTATTATCATAACAACCTCAGAAACTATTGAAAAGATTAGAAAAAATGCTACTGAAAAATGCTACTAAGAAAATAATACTATTATTATTAAACACCTCATATTTTACCTTTTCAATAAATCTTTTTTAAGACAAGGATGCCCCCTCTCACCTCTTTTATTCAATATAGTACTGGAAGTACTTGCCATAGCAATCAGAGAAGAAAAGGACATTAAGGGCATCCAGATAGGCAAGGAAGAAGTCAAGTTATCACTATTCGAAGATGATATGATATTATACCTAGAGAATCCTAAACTCTCTACAAAAAAACTCCTAGAAACAATAGATGCTTATAGTAGAGTAGCAGGGTACAAAATCAATACCCAAAAGTCGGTGGCTTTCCTATATACAAATAACAAAAGAGAGGAAAGAGACATAAAAGAAAATGATCCCATTCACAATTGTACCACAAAAAATTAAATACCTAGGAATCAGTTTGACGAAGAACGTAAAGGACCTCTACAAAGAGAACTACAAAACATTACTTCAAGAAATAAAAGAGGACACAAGGAAATGGAAACACATTCCCTGATCATGAATCTGGAGAATCAACATGGTAAAAATGATAATACTCCCTAGAGCTTTATACAGATTCAACGCCATTCCCATAAGGATATCCATGACATTCTTCCAAGAAATTGACCAAACACTTCTGAAATTTGTATGGAATAATAAACCCCCACGGATAGCTAAAGCAATCCTTGTGAAAAAGAAGATGGGAGGCATCACCTTTCCAAACTTCAAACTCTACTACAAAGCAGTGGTAATTAAAACAGCATGGTATTGGAATAAAAATAGACCTGTGGACCTATGGAATAGAGTTAAGTATCCTGACAACCAACTTCAAATACATGAACAATTAATCTTCTACAAAGGAGCAAAAAGTATGAAATGGAGCAAGGAAAGCCTCTTCAACAAGTGGTGCTGGGAAAACTGAGCAGCTACATGTAAAAAATGAACTTGGACCTCTGTCTAACACCATGTACAAAAAATCAGATCAAAATGGATTAAAGATCTCAATATCAGACCTGAGTCCATAAAGTACATTGAAGAAAACATAGGAAAAACCCTCCAAGACATTGAAGCTAAGGACATCTTCAAAGAAGAAACACCACTAACTGTTGGAGGACAGGTTTAGCTATTCTGAGAGTTTTGTTGTTTTGCCCACTCCCAGCTTAATCTATTTAAGTCAAGATTCATTCTAATGAGACCTCTCTTCTATGTAAACACTGCTAGAGGGTGTGGCAGTTACAGAAGTCACCTTGATTGAATAACTTCTGACTTATACATCTACTAAGACTTCTATGTTTTCTAGATTGGGCACCGCTCCTCTTTATACCCACTGCACCCAGCGTGGGACAGTTAGAATTTACCAGGAGACTACCACCCTGGCTACGTTGAGACTATAGGAAGACTATAGGAAGGATCATACTAGTTTGCTCTAAGCAGGTGAGTGTGACCCTTTCAGTACACGAGAACAAGATACTCAGAATCACCCTGGTGCAGATAATAATAAGAAGGACCTTGTGGGTACCATCTAGATTACTTGAAGCTCATGAAGTTAAGATGTATTACTTTATACCAGCCCCTCTCTCCAGTGTTTTACATAAGAGATAATCTCGTTAGTCCTTTGAATAACCTTTGTTTATACCTGCAATAGAGTATGGCACTACACTCTGTTTAGAGTTCTTTGTTGACATGACCCTCCTGATTGGATTACTTTGGTGTATATAAGAGGCTGACTTGAGGACCCTTCACTTTTGCCTTTTGGGCCTTTTACCTTTTGGCTTTGGGTCTCTTAGCTTTCGGCTTTTGGTTTTTGGCTTTTGGATTTTTGCTCTTTGGCCTTTTGCTCCATCTTCTGGGTAGGACTCAGCTTGGGTGAGATCCTTTCTCTTTGGTGGGAGACTTAGACTCTTTTGTATGGTCTAAGTTCGGACCAGAGCTAGAGTTTGTTCATTATATTGGAGTGCTGGGCGTGGAAGAGCTTTTGTACTATTATAAGCCATTTTGGAACTGCACCGGACTCGTGAGTTTTCATCTGTTTTCCCGGCGTCCTTGAAGGTAGAAGAAAACTTCTGACCTGATACTGTCGGGCGACCCTGGCAGCGTTCTCCGACAACTAACAAAACAACTAAAAGAAAAGATTATCATATGGGACTACATGAAGCTAAAAAGCACCTCAAAAGAAACAATGACCAAGATACAAAGACAGTCCACAGAATGGGAAAGAATATTCACCCAATACCCATCTGATAAGGGGTTAATATCCAGGATATATCAAGCACTGGTATAACTTTACAACAAGAAAACAGCCAACCCCATCAAAAAATGGGGAATAGAAATGAACAGAAACTTTGACAAGGAAGAAGTTCGAATGGCCAAAAGGCATATGAAAAACTGCTCATCATCATTAGTCATCAGAGAGATGCAAATCAAAACAACAATGAGATGTCATCTCACACCACAGAGACTGGCACATATCCTGAAGAGCAAGAACAACGATTGCTGGCGGGGATGTGGGGAAAAGGGACTCTCATCCATTGTTGGTGGGAATGTCGACTAGTACAGCCTTTCTGGAAAACAATATGGACATTCCTCCAAAGACTAGAAATTGAGATCCCATTTGACCCAACAATACCACTCCTGGGAATATAGCCTGGGAAGCCAAAAATACGCAGTGGAAACACCATCCCTACTTTTATGTTCATAGCAGCATTGTTCACAATAGCCAGAATCTGGAAACAACCAGAGTGTCCAAGAATTGATGACTGGATAAAGAAACTGTGGTACATCTACACAATGGAATACTATGCAGCTGTCAGGAAAAAATGAAGTTATGAAATTTGCCAATAAATGGATGGACATGGAGAGGATCATGTTTAGTGAAATTAACCAGAAGGAGAGAGACAGATATAGAATGACTGCATTTATTTGCATGACATAAATATATATATGTACATATTATGGTACCAAAATCCAAGGTCAGGTGAAGCATGGAACAGGAGGTCTTGTCAAAGGTGCAAATTATCACAAACGTGTGGGAGTCAGAGGCTAGGTAAGACAGAGAATGGAACAGTGTGCTAATAATTGTCGAAAGTGCTGATACCAACCTAGAACTGAATATTAAATACAAGCAAAAAGATACACATGACAACCTCTTAATGAATGCATTGTAATCCACAATGTGAAAGGGAAGGAAAAGAGAAATATATTGATAGAAAGAGAAAGAATTTAAGAACCTGCCACAGAGGCAGGCTGGGGGAGGAGGGAGGGAATCGGGGACATTGGTGGTGGGAAATGGGCACTGGTGGAGGGATGGGTGCTGGAACACTGTATGACCAAAACCCAAATATGAACATCTTATGAACATCTTGTAACTGTATATCTCACGGTGGTATAATAAAATATTTTAAAAAATGAAATCTTTTTAAAATTACATCTCTAGAAAATATTGTTCTCTGTATAGGCAGAGTCACTTTCCAGCTCCAAGTCATTCAGTTTCCAGTTGCAGGAGCCCTGGCCACCTTACCTGTTCTATGGCGTCTGCGGTCAAAGGAAAGCTATGTAAGAGCTCCTGTACTTCATAGCTGGAGGAATATGGAAGGTCTTGGCAGGAACATAGAGAAAAGAAAGCAAGGCCCTAGTCCTTAACCAGACAGATGTTTCATCAGAAGCTGCACCAAGTACTTGGTTGCAAGCCAGGGGGCGAATACAGAGAAGGCAGGCCCCTCCCCGCCCCATTTGGAGGCCAGTGGGTGAGGCTGCTGCTCTCTCTGAGAGTCTCCAACCATCTTCCCACCTGCTTCCTCAGCTTCCGGGCAGGCTACTGGGCAAGGAATTCCCAACTTGAAAACATGACTGTTTGGAATGTGCCAGGTACATGTGAACAATGACACCCCGGACTAAATTTGAACTTATTCCCAGAATACTGAAAATGAAGAGATCACATAAACATAAATAAGCCCCTAATGAAATGGAATTATAGATGAAAAGAGCATGTCATGAAAACCAAACAGTACCCTATGACAAATCATGGTTGATAAACTTTTTGGGCCCAAGATGACAACTGTCCGCTTCTTAAAGCTTAAATTAAGGGCTATCTTTTTTTTTTTGCTAAATACATTAAAGAATGTTTTATTCCTAATACTTAGCATGCATATTACTATTCATTTTATTATTGAGGAGTATTACTATAAATATTCAAACAAGTAATGATAAGCATATCTACATACACTTTCCACCTATGGGCTGAACTTTCTGTAGCTGTGTGGTCCATAAATTCATCACCTTCAATAATAGAAACTGTATTAGAACCCCAAAACTTAACAAAACAAATAGAACAGTACCCAGCATTTATTACTCCTTCTACAAATTTTAGAAAAAAAAATCAAGATTAGTGAAATTATTTCTGCAGAAATTAGAATAGACAATGAATCTCTGTTTTGTTTTGTTTTGGTTTGGGGGCCACACCTGGTGTTGTTCAGGGTTTACTCCTCACTTTGTGCTCAGGGATCACTGTGGGCGGTGCTTGAGGCACCATATGCTGTACTGAGGATTGAACTGGGGTCTGCTGATACCATGAAAACACCTTAAATTCTCTATTTTCTCTTTATCCCTTTTAAAGTTTTTATACGTGTTGTGAGGGGCTGCAATTTGGGGGATCATGTGGTACCAGAATAGAATCCAGGTCTTTGGACAGGTAAAGCATATGCTCCAGCACTTGAGTTATGTTCTTAACCCCGAACACCTTGGTTTTTATAACTACTTCTTTCCTCTGATCAGGCACAATAATGTCCAGAAAAAGAGGATAACTTTGGGGCTGGGGTTCGGGAGGGGGCTTGGGCCACACTCAGTGGTGTTTAGGGGCTATTCTGGTTTTGTGCACAGGAGCGACCCCTGGCTGTGCTTGAGGAACCATATACAGTGCTGGCGATGACTAAAAGTGCCTTAACCCTGTGTCATCTCTCTGGGCCGGAAGATAACACTTTTAACGAAGCGATATGAATAATTTATTAAGCAAGTATTACTTTGGGTTGACAAATAATTTCAGAAAATAAGCACTTTTAAATCCTCATGCTAGATATCTAAATTAATGCGTCTTTCTGAAGGATAATTTGCAATGATGAGGAGCGGGAGCAATAGTAAAGAGGGTAGTGCATTTGCCTTGTATGTTGCTGACCCAGGTTCCATCCCCAGTATCCCCTATGGTCCCCTGAGTAATTCATGAGTGCAGAACCAGGAACAATCCCTGAGCATAGATGGATGTGACCCAAAAGCCACCCCCCAAAACTGTAATGATGACTCAAATTCTTAAAACTGTATTTGTTTAAAATGTGCATCTTGGGGCCTGGGAGACAGAGCTAAGTAGTTTAAGTCATGCCTCGTATGTGGCCAACCAGGCTCAATTCCTAGCACCACATACAGTCTAATCCTGGGCCAGGAAATACTTCACCCTCATCCTCAGGCCTTTGCATTACACTGGATTGCACATTCATATTGAACAACTTGCATTCATCCCAGCTGGCTGAAAATCCCAGTGAGGGGCCAGAGAGATAGCACAGTGGGTAGAGTTCTTGCCCTGCATACAGCTGCCATGTGTTTGATCTCCAGCACCACACAAGATGATCCCTGAGTATAGAGCCAGAAGTACGCCCTGTGCATCGCTGGATGTTGGCCCCCAGATTTTAAAAAATTAAAAACTGAGAGAGGCACCCAAGCCTACTGACTACTGCTTAGAGTGAGAAGTCTCATATGTATTTTAAAAATTATTTACCATCAAGTCTGTTTTGAAATGTTAAGAAAGAAATTTGAAAGATTCAAAATGGTGAATGTCCTACAGTAAAACACACAAATTATCACATTTCTTGGACTGGTGTGTAATTCAGCAATAGAGCACTTACTTTGAGAGACCCTGGATTCAGTTCTGATCTCCACACGCACAAAGGTCAAATGTCAGTATTACCCTCCTAATGTGTAAAAGTGATGAAAAGATATTTGCAAGAATAAATTCATCAAAAAATAATAAATTCATCAAAATGTTATTAATAATCCTTCTGAAATTGAGGTATGAGGAGTGATTTTTAGTTTTATCTTTGTTTCATGCATTTTGTAAATTTTTTATTATGAACTTGTATAACTTTGTAACCATATTTTATTGAGGTTAAAGACTATTTTATAAATTCATAATTGTAAATATATTTATATTTTTGATATTAAATACATTTTACAAGTAATAAAATAAATTATAATGATAAATTAATGAAGTCTGCCTATATTACTAGAATTGTGATATTTCATAGCTGAAAGGGACAACAGGGATAGTCTCATATAAACACTACACCTTAATTTTGGCCTGTAGAAAACATTTAGAAATTTAGGCATCTTCAAAGGTGAAACATCACTAACAAAGCAACTAGAAGAAAAGATAAACATATGGGACTACATGAAACTAAAAAGCTTCTGCACCTCAAAAGAAACAGTGACTAAGATACAAAAGCAGTCCACAGAATGGGAAAGAATATTCACCCAATACCCATCTGATAAGGGGTTAATATCCAGGATATATCAGGCACTGGTAGAACTTTACAAGAAGAAAACAAACAACCCCATCAAAAAATGGGGGAGAAGAAATGAACAGAAACTTCAGCAAGGAAGAAATTCGAATGGCCAAAAAACATATGAAAAAATGCTCATCATCACTAATCATCAGAGAGATGCAAATCAAAACAACAATGAGATACCACTTTACACCACAGAGACTGGCACATATTCAAAAGAGCAAGAACAACAAGTGCTGGTGTGGATGTGGGGAAAAGGAGACACTCATCCATTGTTGGTGGGAATGCCGGCTGGTACAGCCTTTCTGGAAAACAATATGGACTTTCCTCCAAAGACTAGAAATTGAACTCCCATTTGACCCAGCCATACCACTCCTGGGAATCTACTCTGGGAAACCAAAAATACGCAGCGGAAACACCATCCCTACTTTTATGTTCATAGCAGCATTATTCACAATAGCCAGAATCTGGAAGCAACCAGAGTGCCCGAAAATCGATGACTGGATAAAGAAGCTTTGGTACATCTACACAATGGAATACTATGCAGCTGTTAGGAAAAATGAAGTTATAAAATTTGCCTATAAATGGATGGACATGGAGAAGATTATGTTGAGCGAAATTAGCCAGAAGGAGAGAGACAGATACAGAATGACTGCATTTATTTGCATGGCATAAATATATATGTACACATTATGATACCAATATCCAAGGTCAAGTGAAGCATATATCGGGAGGTCTTGTCAAAGGTGGAAATTATCACAAACGTGTGGGAGTCAGAGTTTAGGTAAGACAGAAAATGGAACAGGGTGCTAATAATAGTCGAGGGTACTAATGCCAACCTAGAACTGAGCATGAAATAGAGGCAAAAGGATTCACATGACAACCTTTTAATGTATGTTCTGTAATCCATAGTCTAGAAGGGAAGGAAAAGAGAAAGAGAGAGAAAGGCAAAGAAATAAAGAACCTGCCATGGAGCAGGGCTGGGGAAGGGGAGGGAACCGGGGATGTTGTTGGTGGGAGATGGGCACTGGTGGAGGGACGGGTGCTGAAACACTGTATGACCAAAACCCAAACATGAACATTTTAATTGTATATCTTTTTATTTGTATGGAGATGGGCACTGGTGGAGGGACGGGTGCTGAAACACTGTATGACCAAAACCCAAACATGAACTTTTTAATTGTATATCTTTTTATTTGTATATCTCACGGTGGTATAATAAAATACTTAAAAAAAAGAAAAAAAATAAAATATAGACATTTAATATTAGCATCGCTTTCGCTACATCCCACAGAATTTCATAAGTTGTATTTTAATTTTCATTTGATCAAATTTATTTTCAGAATTTTGCTTTCTTCTTTGACGAACATTTTTAATAAATATGTTGTTTAGTGAAAAAAAAAGAAAACATTTAGAAATTTAGAAAACATCATATATATATTATAGATATATATTATACATTTATTAATACCAAAGTAAATGATTACCTCTTAATTTCTAATGATGTTTCCACTGAGATGAATTGTGATTTAAAAAATAAATTAAAAAAGATAAACTTATTCCTTTGACTGAAAAAACCTCTACTCTGTAATTTAAAGCACAGTGAAAATTACTTCTTACCTTTAAAAAATAGGACACCTTTGTTAAAATATCTTAGTACAGCTTGAATAAATTCTTTTGAATTGTTATCAAAACATCACAGTGTTAGAATTCTTGTGAGACAACAGATTTTCTGCAATAAATAAATAGGTAGGTGTCAAACAGGAAATTCTGATAAGAAATCTTTCAGTCTTTCAAAATTATAATAATTTAAATTCTGTTTCTTTCCCTGAACACAAGCATGTACTATTGTTATGTGATTTGTGTGCATTAAAAGATTTCCACTGAAACATACAAAACTGTTGAACTTTTATAGACATTTCCCATTCTTGGAAATACTAAGCAAATTTCAATTCTCAAAGAGAATAGGTGGTTTATTAATGTGACAACAACTGTACAGTAAACATCCCAGTCTTTTCATAAATACGACACCTCCACAATAAGACGATTCATTTATTTGACACTTTAGGAAATATTTACCATGTGCCAGATATTGTGTTAGATGCTGGGAATACATCAGCACAGGCTGCAGTCACAGAGAGGACTGAGCAGGTAACCTAGGAATTGAGAGGGCACACTAGGGTACAGTGTGCAAAGCGCCACACCGAGAGCAGCAGCGCTAGGAGAGAAGGAGGCAGCGATGGCATAAATCATGTGGAGGACTCATGCAACCTGCAGGCTTCCTGGGAACGCTTTCTACCTACGCAGACTTCCCGCTTCATGTATTCTACACGCCTCCAACCTGAGCACTTGTGGTGGATGGGAACAAGGGCTCCATACCTCACCCAGGCAGATCCAGGCAACCCCCAAGAGATCGAATCAGTTAGCCAGGGCAGTCAAGACATGTGGCTATGCAGAGACAGGACAGACAGTTGTTTGGAACTATGAGCACGCTCATTTCCCACTGATGTGTCTAGTGAGTGAGTGAGTGCTGGCTGCTGTCAGGAACTCTGCTTCTCTCCACACACACTGCCGAGGGAAGGAAGCTAGCACGCCCGTGGACAGATCTAAGAGACAACGGAGGATGAAGTACTACTAAGGTCTCTTGAAACTCACCTCAGAAGTCACATCCTGTCTCTTTTGCTCTATATGTCAGTCAGCCATCACTGACTCAATGTCCCAAGAGGACTTGGAAAACTTTCCTTTTTTGTAGCTGTTTGTGTGTCGACCACACCCAGCTGTGCTCATGGGTTACTCCTGGTTCTGTACTCTGGAATCACTCCTGGCAATTTTCTTCGAACCATGTGGGATACCAGGATGGAATTCCTGTAGGCTGCATGCAAGGCAAATGCCATACCTACTGTACTATCTGTCCAGTCCCAAACTTTCCTTACTTCTTAAGATTTGTAAAGGAACCTGAATTTCCGCTTAGGGTCATATTCCAAAATAACAATATTGGAGATAGTAACAGCAGCCAGTGTGGAAACTCAGGGGAACACTGTTCATTTCCTTCCAAGGGCAGGCAGGTATGCAGAAAACCAGTGATGGAGATTCAATGGGATCAGCCTGCAGCAGTGTATAAGAATGACTTTGGGCTAAGTAGTGAGAGGGTGCCGTAAGTCAGGCTCTTATTCATGGTATAAAAAGTGAACTTTTTCTGGTCTTCGCACAGTGGAACTGTAATGGGGGAAGCTGTAATGAATGGTATTTTGCACAAGCACATAGTTTGGAGAGAGGCCTTCAGAATTGACATTTAGAATTGAAAACTTAGTCCTAGAGCTTAGGGCCCTGAGGAGTCCTCTGAATTTCTGGAAATTCCACTGAATCTGTTGGATGCCTGTCTTTCAGCACCACAGACACAATAATCTCCAGCTTTCTATGCTACCTTTGCATCACTATGTTTTCAGAGTAAAACAAATGAATTCACTATGAATTCATTGAACTTGAATGAATAGGATATTTGAAATTAGAATTGTCATTAAAATTCTTGCCCTTTTCTTAGATATCAGAACTAGACCTTTTCCAGTTTCATACATATATGTGCACAGCAAGATGAATTATGGGGAGATACATAACAGAATTCTCAAACTTTCAGGAACAGATAGGCTCCAAAGGATAGTTTTAGGTATTCACAGATTTTAGGTATTCACAGAGTTTTAGGTATTCACAGAATAGTTTTAGGTATTCTGTTTTCTGTGAAAACAGAATCCTTCAGGAGAGAATTGAATTTTATGCATTTTAATGGATCCTCATATATTAAACAAAGCATGTATTATTATAAGTGTGTCATAATTATTAGAGGTGAAAAATCTGACACGGCAAAATAAAAGACATTCTCTGAAGCTCCCAGAGTCAATGGAGGTGTCTGATCCTCAGTGAGAAGGAAAAGAAATCAAGAAAAGAAACAAAATATTCACAATGTGTTTTCTGAGTACCTATGAAGATCAATTCCAGTAATATCTGAGCATGGAGAGGTTTGACGCCCTATGAACTGAAAAACAAGGGAAAGGGAAGCTGAGATTCACACATATAGGACCACAGGAAGGAGCCGAACATAGGCTAGTGTGACTATACTGACCTCTGCTGGAGACTCGTTTCTTTTAACTAAAACATTTTTTAGAACTCAAAGTACATCTGGGACTGTGTCAACATAACTGCAATTTCCATAGACTGAAAATTGGGGGAAGGTTAGAAGAATATTTGGCACTAAGCTATTCATAAAATAATTAGAGACATTTTTGACCTGCAGATGTTAAAGAACACTTGCTGGGATTAACAAGAAATAATCTGATTTTTTGGACCTGCAAAGTGTTTTGCGCCACAAATAATAAATATACACGAGACATAAAATGACTAATCCAAATCTCAGGAAGTTACACTGATTTAAAAATAAATTACTTACTTGATTTGGTTATCTGCGACTCAATTTTATGAAAAAGAAGTGTCTTTTGATGCTGATATGACGACTTACTTTTTCTATGTTCTTTATGAGTTCATACACTTTTGCATCAGATTTCATTTTCAGAAATAAAACGTTGAAAATGCTTGAAAAAAAACACTGTGGAATGTTTAGCAGCTTTTGTCCTTTGCTGTTATCAACATTTTCCGTCTCAGCTGTTTTGATTTTGTTTTGTTTGAGGCCACACCTGGCTGTGTTCAGGGGACGTGACAGTTCTAGGGATGAACTGGGTCACGCGCGCTCCGCCCCTCTGAGGCACCTCTTGAGCTCTCTGCCAATTTACTTTTTTTGAAATATTTCTTTGGGCTTGAGTATGCACTTATGTCTTTCTCTATTCTCCACCTATAAAACTTCTTGACAAGGTACTCAGCAAAGAGGACAAAGAGGAGATACCTCAGGTGGCAATATTTCTCATACCAAACATTTCTAGATCCTCACTTGCATTCTTACCCTCCTCTCAGTACACATGGCTACCCGTTCTCTTTGCTTCTTCCTCTTTGCTTCTCCCCCCCATTCAACATCTCTGTCTTAACTCCATAACTCAGAGATCCCTAGATATTTTGAGATAATTTATCTGTGCATTAATCTCCTGTCACTGTACCAGAACACAAATTTTTTTTTTTAAAATAGAGGGTCACACCTGGATGTACTCAGGACTTACTCCCAGCTCTGTCCTCACAGAGGACAGATCACTCCTGGCGGGGTTCAGGGGACAATATAGGGTGCAGAGGATTTACCCTTGTTGGCCATGTGCAAGTGAAGTACTGTATCTATTGTACTATCACTCTGGCCCCAGAAAACAAAATCTTGGTCTCTGTTTCTAATCTTAGATAATTACTTTAATTCTGCTGAAGCTCATCAGGGTGGGGTCCCAACAGATATTGGGGTTCAGCATGGTCCCTGGCTATATCTGGGGCCGATGATCATAAACCCCGACCAACAGAGGAACAAGGCCACAGACGCTTGAAAGTCCAAAGCTCTCTCTTCTCGCTCACTCCTCACTTCACCTCACTACACATTCATTATATATGTTTTACAAAAGGTTAGGGGAAGGGAGTTATAAGAGGTAATGGACTTTAATTCTGAAACAATGAGGTATAAAAAAACTCCTCCTTCTCAGGGCAAACAACCAGGGACCTTCCCCCAGATATCGATCCTTCCCAGGGCTATTCCTAGATCCACCCAGGACAGAGCCAGAATCCTGGTGTGTTGTTTTCTTCTTTTGTTAGCTGGGAAACAATCATCTTAATATTTCTAGTCATTTTATATAAACACAGTAAAAGATGTAGACATTTATCTAAACCTGGGATTAAGTTTACAGGGTGGCTATTCCTGGGGACGTCTTGCCATCTATTCCAGACTACAGTCCTCCGATCAGGTTTTTTCTTTTTCATAACCCCAACAGGGCCCTTAATCAGTTAGTTGCTTATCTTTGGGTCACAGCAGAGTTTGTTCCATTATCATACTCTTAGCTTATTATATTGCTCAGGACATTTAGCTTACTCATGGCTTGCCCTGGGACCATCCAGTCCTGCAATGGGACCCTCCTTTTGGGGTGTAAAGAAATATAATCAGTCTAAGGACAACTGATGTTTTAAGTTAGGAGATATGATAGATGCGCAGGAGTAACTATTTCAGAGTTAATTAACTCCAATGCCACAAATGGATAGCCTTAGCTGTCTTCCTGTGACTATACAAAAGGCCTTTGCTCTAGCATAAGAATATGTAAAGGGCATACATGAAAAACAACACTTCACTTACAATACAAAACCCAGGGCTGGCAAGTAGGAGACAGAGGACTGTGAACAAAGGGTAATCCAACATATTCCTTCCACATTTCTGGCATCTTTATTTTTACAAATTTATTTGGGGAGGAGAGTTCTTCCATGTTATTCACAAGAATTCTTGGCTAACTGGCCTGACGGTTCAATGTGAGGTCCTAAGGATGTGGTGCTGCTTGAGACATGTGGTGCCAGGGATCACCTAGGCCTCCCCAGGATTGCTTGGGTCCTCCAGGGCCACAGCCAGTGACGACTGGTCAGACACATTCTAGATATGCACCCTAACCACTGCACTACCTTCAGCCCCAGTTCTGTCATCTTTTAAGAGGGGGTTTCACTTGATCACTTGAATCCCGTTATTCATCGATTTGCTCAAGCGGGCGCCAGTAACATTTCCATTGGACCCTATCACGTGCCAATGTAGCCCAATGGCATCTGGTTAATTCAGGAATATGAAGAGCCTCAAACCGTTCCTTCAGGGTCTTGACAAGGAAGTCTGACCATCTTGTAGGTGGGCGGCCACGTGATCTTTTGACATCCCATGGGATCCAGTCGGTAATGGCTCTAGTCCAGCGGTTGTCTCCAAATCGCATTACATGTCCAGCCCATCTGATTTTCGATGCCTTGGCAAAGCGAGACAGGGTCCCTGATTCTGGAATAGCGACGGAGGTCAGAACTTTGTATTCCTTCTCTCACTTGAGTGAGGCGTGATATTCCAAGCATAGCTGTTTCGATTCCTCTCTGGGAGACCCGAATAGCATTCTCATCCTGCTTTCGTAGGGCCTGTTTCATAAGAGAGGGGTTTAACAATAATATATATTTTTGTTTTATATTACTTTATATTATTATTTAATAATATTGTATATTTTTCCTTCACACTTTTGGTGAGGATCAAATAAGATAAAGCAAATTCTTTAGTAAGGGCATCGAAAAGTACAAAGAATGATGTGCAGGATAGCTTTTGAAATTTTTCTTTCATTGCTACTGTTTTCCTTTCCAATTATTCAAGCATGTAACAGAACATTTCCTATTTCTATTTCTTTTGTTAGACTCACAGACATGGGGCAGAGCTGCTACTGGCTCTCCCTGTGCCCAGCTGCTCACGAGGTGTCCAGGAGGGATGGCAGGTTCTAGCCCTGGCCCGCCACCCTAGCAGAGCCTTGCAATAAACCAGATGACCCCCCTCTCCATGAGGGCCTCCATTTTCCACATCTGGACTTCCCTCTTGTCAGAACTCCACCCAGCAGACTAACCTATCGCGGTTCATCAATAAATGCTGGATTTATTGATGACTACAAGAGTATGCTACCTGCACGGCAGATCCTGGCAAGCTACTGTGTCGTATTTGATATGCCAGATACCAGTAACAATTTTAGACCTCATTCCCATGACCTGATGGAATGCTTTGAGTCTCTTTATGTTCCTGCAGCAAGCAGGTGCCCTTGGGCTCTACTAGCATGAGACAGGACATATAGAGATGTTACTGGTGCCTGCTCGAGCCAATCGATGATATACGGGAAGACAGTGACACAGTGATACAGTGATTTCTTTTGTTTAGTTCTGGTCCAGAACTTCTCAGTGATACTCCCAGATCCAGAAGTGGGAATTGCTCTTGGCAGTGTTAAAGGGGAATTTAACCCAGCCTCCAGCATGCAAAGATGCATTCCAGCCCATGGGCAATGGCCCTTATTTTATATTTCTTTTTTTTTTAATTTTTTATTTTTACAGTTACAAAAATATACAATTAAAAATTTCATATTTGGGTTTTGGTCATACAGTGTTCCAGCACCCTTCCCGCCACCAGTGCCCATCTCCCACCACCAACGTCCCCGGTTCCCTCCCCTTCCCCAGCCCACCTCCATGGCAGCAAACTGAGACTAAAAAAGTTCTCTTTTACAGAAAAGATTATGCAAAGATTTTTTTAAAATTTTATTATACCACCATTAGATATACAGTTACAAAGCTTTCCATGATTAGGTTTCATTCATACAGTGTTCCAGCACCCATCCCACCATCAGGCACATTTCCCACCACCGATGTTCCAAGATTCCCTTCCCCATCCCTGAGTCTGCCTCTATGGCAGGCTTTTTTGCTTCTTTTCTCAATATCTCTCTCTCTCTCTCCCTTCTTTTACACATTATTGTTTGCAATACATACATTTAGGGGCTATTATGAATATCCCTTTTCCTACATTCAATGCTCAATTCTAGTCTGAAAATTTAGACTAGAATTCTAGAAAATTTAGACTCAATTCTAGTCTTTCAAATTTGTATAATTTGAAAAAATTATATAAAAGCAAAGGCCTTTTGTATAGTCTGGCATTACCATTTCCAAAAATTATTTATGCTAAGAGTTTAGAAGGAGGAAGAAAAAGGCATAGGGAAGTTGATCGCATTTGGAGTGGAAAGGTTAAACATCTTTACTGAGTGCCAAACAGATCACTCAATTAACTAAGTACATACTTTACATGCAAGAAAGCAATTTCAAACCCCAGCACCACATAGGTCCCAGAGCTGCTGGGAGTGAACCTCAAGCACAAAGGCAAAAGAAGCCTCTGTACATCACCAGTGTGACCCCAAAACAAACAAAAAACTTTATTGATTTCATGACCAATTGAGACATTCAAGATGAGAGCTGCCTCTGAAGCTCCCCAGAGGAAAATGGCAGGACTTCAGGGTGGAAGACTTAATGATACATGCATGAAACCTGCGAGCTTTACTGCAGAGCTGCACTGATTCATGGGCAAGTGGGTATCTGGAAACAGAGTTAGGGCTTTGAGCAACAGGACTGGACAACTGCTTAAAGGACATATGTAGAGTGTTTGGAGGACAGGAATCTCTGAATGGCAGAGTGAGGACATGTGGTTCCATACAAACACTAAAAAAGTACCCACTGGGGAAAGAAAGAGATTCTCAGTAATCAAGTAAACAAGAGACTGATCCCATAGATGCCTATTCATTGTCTTCCCCAATCATATGCAACTGGCTCATGAGCATAGAGGCCCTGGCAAACAGGTGATCTTAAAAAGACAGGTTTCCTCTCACCAGACTGATGTGGCAACTGTCACTAATGACTACCTAGGTCACCATGGTCAAAGATCAATCACTGAGTTCCTAAAATTGCACCAATTCCAACACCTGCTGCCACCTGCCAGAAGCTGGCTTATACAGAAGCTTTCTCAGCTTGAGGGAAAAGTCCTGAGCATGCATTTGCCTTCTTTGCCTATAATATTTCTCCCAGCACCGCTATTCATGGGCTTATGTACTACCTCATTGCTCTTCAAGGATCCCATAAAACAGTGGTTTTGTCTGATGAATTCCATTTAAACAGTAAGACCCGAAGAAGTGGTTTCATGTCCCAAGAAGCAGCTGAAGAAGAATGGTAAGCACATCTACCAACAATCACTGTGATTGGGGGGCTGCACAAGTTATCCTACTACCTCCATTATTGACTTCTGGCTTCAATTTTTTATTTATTTGTTTATTTATTTATTTATTTATTTATTTATTTATTTAATTTGCTTTTTGCGCCACACCCGCAACGCTCAGGGGGTTACTCCTGGCTCTGCACTCAGGAATTACTCCTGGAAGTGCTCAGGGGACCATATGGGATGCCGAGGATCAAACCGGGTAGGCTGTGTGTAAGGCAAACACCCTACCCGCTGTGCTATCACTCCGGCCCCTCAAATTTTTAATTGTCAACAATCTCTAAGAAACGAACCGCAGAGATGGTAGTTGTGGCTTCATTCCAGTCCATAAATAATCACTTCCACAACTTTTGTTTCCATCCCTATAATGCTGTATTCTTGGTCTCTCAGGATCTAAGGAAAGTATCCACTGAATGGAATCAGTCACCGTGTTCTTCGTTCTCCTGAACTACCAAGCAAAGGGCACTGCTCTGCTGGTTGAGGGAATTCAGTCTAATTATTTAGTTGTTAATCGATAACAAAGGGCAGGAGGACACTTTGTGGAAGCCCAGGGGGTTTCAGAGCAACTCTTAGTACTCCCTCGTCTAGAAGAGCTGCTGGAAAATTAGCAGTGACTCTCAACCATTCCAGCCTTGAAGTCATGATCTTAAAATCTGTAGAGAAGAATCTGTTAAACTCCAAGAACAACCTCATTGCCTTGTCAGTAGATGGTCATGTGGTATGATATTTGGTAAGCTGAGTTAGAAAGGAATCTAATTTTTTTATAAATTATGACTATACCTCTGCTGATTCTTTAAATTCTACTTGATCTAAAATGTTGAGGTGCACTTCTTTGTGTATATAATGCAGTACATTTCTGGATAACTTATAGGTAGACTTTAACTCAACAATCAAGTGTTAGGTGTGTAGGGAATAATGGAGCAGGGAGGGAAAGAGAGAGAGAGAGAGAGAGAGAGAGAGAGAGAGAGAACTCATAGCCACTCCTACTGCTTGGACCGCCACAACTTTCTAGTAAGCAGGAAGGTCGTACTCCTAAAGCTGCACTTGCATGCAGCTTGTATTTCAAGCCGAATTCAATTCAGATTTCCCAGGTTCTTCTCTCACAGAGCGTATTTATTGGAAAAGACAGATGATGAAAACAATCGTTTTATTTAGGAAATACAGAAAAGGGAATAAAAGAAGCACATTTCAGAGAACACTCAGTGAAAGAATGGAGAAAGAGAGACAGGGAGGGAGAGTGAGGGAGGGGGAGAGGAACCCCCATAAAGGAATTACAATCCAAGATGAGGTACAGGTCAATCTCAGGAATGGAATGTACCCCATATATAGGGGATACATCCACACCTCAAGTAGTGGGTTAACAGTGACTTCCAACAGGGACCACGCACCATAAAGTCAAAAGAAACAGCTACAGAACGAGAGAGGGAAGGTGTGGGTAGCTCTGAGAAAAGACGGCACCTCTATTTCTTGGTTTTATTATTTTTGTTTTGTTTTGTTTTTTGGTCACACCTGACTGTCCACAGGAATTACTCCTGGCAGGCTTGGGGGACCATAGTGGGTGCCAGGGAATTGACCTTGGGTCGGCCAAGTGCAAGGTAAGTGACTTACCCACTAAACTATTTCTCTGGCTCCAAAGTTGCTTGTTATGTTTTCTCTAGGCTGCTTGCCTTCCCACTGCATGGGCACTGTCACACGAGACAGCAGAATTATCGATGGGTGTAAGCTGTTTTTCCCTTTCTTTAAACTACCCTGAAATTCCCTGAAAAGGCACCTGGCTGCCTGTTCACGAATCATGGAAATACCATCCAGAAATTGGTTCTATTTTAAAACACATTTAAGGGCTAATATAAGACATTAAAAAAATCCTTCTTTTCCTTTTACCCAAGCATGCGTATCTTAGGTTGGCATTCAGGGCTGCAAAGGAAGCTTCACAACCCGGAGTGCCCGAAAATCGATGACTGGATAAAAAAGCTTTGGTACATCTACACAATGGAATACTATGCAGCTGTTAGGAAAAATGAAGTTATAAAATTTGCCTACAAATGGATGGACATGGAGAAGATTATGTTGAGCGAAATTAGCCAGAAGGAGAGAGACAGTTACAGAATGACTGCATTTATCTGCATAACATAAATATATAGGTACATATTATGATACCAATATCCAAGGTCAAGTGAAACATACATCAGGAGGTCCTGTCAAAGGTGGAAATTATCACAAACGTGTGGGAGTCAGAGGCTAGGTAAGACAGAAAATGGAACAGTGTGCTAACAATTGTGAGGGTACTAATGCCAACCTAGAACTGAGCATTAAATAGAGGCAAAAGGATACACATGACCACCCTTTAATGTATGTTCTGTAATCCATAGTCTGGAGAGGAAGGAAAAGAGAAAGACAGAGAAATGGAAAGAAATAAAGAACCTGCCATGGAGGAGGGCTGGGGAGGGGGGGGGGAGGGAATCGGGGACGTTGGTGGTGGGAGATGGGCACTGGTGGCGGGATGGGTGCTGCTACACTGTATGACCAAAACCCAAATATGAACTTTTTAATTGTATATCTTTGTAATTGTAAAAATAAAAAAATTTAAAAAAAAAAAAAAAAAGAAAAGGAAGCTTCTCAGCAGGTATGGTGTTTGCCTCGCACTCAGCTCACCTGGGATCAATTTCTGGCATCGCATAGCATCCCTCCACGCACCCCCAGAGTTCTGCTAGAGTGATCCCTAAGTGCACAGCCAGGGGGAAGCCCTGAGCACCAAGGGCTCTGCCTCCCCACCCCATAAATAAGTGAAAAATGAATAACGGGAAGACAAGTGACAAATGACAAATAAATAGATAAACGGGAACCCTCCCCTCCTGCTACTGGAATCAGGAGAATCATGGGCCTCCAGACCTCAGAACAGTGCTATGAGGTATGGCATTAAAGGAATCACCCCTGAGCAGTTGTGCTAGAAGGGTACGGTGACTGGAGATATCAGGAAGCAGGAATGGGAAGCGAAGACTTGTGGCACTAGCCTGGCATGTGGCTGACCCATTTGACCGCTGGCACTTCATATGGCACCCTGAATGCTACCAGGGGACACTCCAGAACAAAGAGCCAGAAATAGCCGTAGAGCACCCAACCCTCTTCCCCCACTCAGAGATGGATTTTATAGCCAGGATAATCAGGAAAATAAAAGGGTTGTTCCCAAGATCTTGTCAATCCATTGTCTACCACCTAAGGCACCATGCACTCCATTTGATCCCAGAGAGAATTCTCTTCCCAAAGGCATTATTAAGCAAAATCTCTACAGAATATTAAGTTACTTGCCAAGGGTTACTCTGCAAGACACTGTGGAAGTCAGATTCGAAATTAAAGTCTCTCTTATTCCAAAACTCCCTTCCTCTACGCTCTTTAATACTTTCTAGGAAAAGACAATCTTTTCTTTTTAAAGTCTTTGAGTAGCATTTCCCACCAATCTATCATAATAAATAAAAATGTGCCTTACATTAAGCTTTTTGTTCACTTGGAGAATTGTAGTTGCAAACCAGTCAGCACATTAACATCACCTGGAAGTTTTAAAATAACCTGGGCTCTACTCCAGACAGATGAAACTAGACTCTGGAGATAGGGCTTTATTTTGTCAAGTTCCTTGTTTGATTCCAAAGTATAATCAAGGTCCAGAACCACATAGTGTAATGGAAAGAAAAAGAAGTTTCTGGGTCTTACACTTAAAAACCCACCAATCATTGTCTGTGTAACTTCTAGTAAGAAATTTAATTGCTTTTTAACATAAAAAGTTGCTTAAATCAGTATTTCCCAAAGTCGGCACTCTGCAGGGATGGGTGGGGGGGTACTATGGTGTGGAGGCGGGGCGGCAGCCATAGGGGCATTCCTTAGTTATTTTTATTTTGAAAAGAGAGCAGTAGGCCAAGATGTTTGGAATCTCTGCTTTCGATGAAAGAAAGTTCACGAAGATTTTGAACATCGATTACATTTTAATATAACACACTGTGTCTGGCATATGGTAGAAACACAAAAAAAGTAGTATTAAATTTGGCTTTAGTGGAATGTGCATTGGATAAAAAAAGCCATTTAAAAATTTGTACTTATTATTGACGTAATATAATTTACAATAATGTTAGTACTTATGCATTGGGCATGCAAAGTAACTTTGCAACTCGACCAAAATCTCAGTGCCAAAACCCTCTACCACTCACCTCGGGTAACTTACCCCAGCCCTCTCCACCTCTCTGGTAATCCCCATTCTATTGTGAGAGTCTAAGGAGCTGACTTAAACGTAGCTTCCCTTGCTTTGATTCTTTAAATACCACACATGAGCCAAGTAATCTGGTGTTTCTCCTTCTGATTTTTTTTTTGTTTTGGGCCACACCCAGTGATGCTCAGTGGTCACTCCTGTCTCTATGCTTAGGAATTACTCCTTGCAGTGCTTGGGGACCTAATGGGATGCTGGGGATGGAATCTGGATTGGCGACTTGCAGGACAAATTCCTTATCAGCTGCAGTATTGCTTTAGCCTCTTGATTCTAATTTATCTTGCATAACATGACATCCTCTCATTCCATTAAAGTCATTAAAAAGGCAAAGTTTCACTTTTTTTTCCTAGTTAAGCACTACTTCATGAGTATATATACCACAATTTCTTTATACACTCATCTTTTGTTAGGCCTTTATACTGTTTCCAGATCTTGGCTATTGTTAATAGCACCACAGTCAGTAAATAAATAGATGGATGGATGGATGGATGGATGGATGATGGATGGATGACGGATGGATGAATGAATGAATGAATGACTAGCACCACAATAAATAAATACAAATGTCATATGTTTCAGAATTAATGTTTTGTGTTCTTGGTAGAGATGTCATGAAACAAACTAGCTGGATCTTATGAGAGTTCTAGTTTTAGTTTTCTGAGAGGTCTCTGTACTGTTATCCACTGAGGCTGAATCGGACAACAGTGACAGTGTTCCTTTTCCATTGCATTCCTCAGCAGTGGTTGCTTCCTGACTTTTGATATCTCGCTGCCATTTTTATTCGGATTTCCTTAGTAACCACTGATGACGAGCACTTTTTCATATGACTTTTGACCATCTGTATGTTTGCTTAGAGGTAAAGAGCTGATTTTAAATCCCAGACCTACTAATTTTAATTTTAGTATAATCAAATGCTTTTTACTTTAGTTCCTAACTGGTATTACAGTTATAATAATTTCTATCATACAGAAATGTTGTGAGAATTAAATAAAATGTTTCTAATACACCAGGTACATTCCTTCTTTTGCTTTATATATTGCTTCTATTGCTTTACTAACACAGCTGTTTTAGTAAAATTGCAATTGAAAAGTTACATAATTTAGAAATATTCAATTTCAAATGTGTAATTATATATGTAAACTGATAGGAGTAAAAAGGAATTCATATAACACTATAAATTCTATTTATTCTATCTTATTTTCTACTATTCCACAGAATAAAGCATCAAAGTATCATATTCTGGTAGAGTGTACCTTTTTTGTGTAGTTGGGGGGGTAAAGAGGGGGCACACCTGTTAGTGACAATAGATTACTCCTGCCTCTACACTCAGAAATTACCCATTGCCATGCTCCGAGGACCATATGGGATGACAGGAATTGAACCCGGGTTGCCCAGGTCTGCAAGACAAGCACCCTTCCCACTGAACTATTGCTCTCGGCCTCATTTATATATATATATATATGTATATGTATATGTATGTGTATGTATATGTATATACGTATATGTATATGTATATATATATATATATATATATATATATATATATTGCTTTTTTTGGGTCACACCCGGCAATGCTCAGGGGTTTCTCCTGGCTCTGCCCTCAGGAATTACTCCTGGCGATGCTCGGGGGAACATATGGGATGCCAGGGATCGAACCTGGGCAGGCGTGGGCGGATGCGTGCAAGGCAAATGTCCTACCCGCTGGACTATCGCTCCGGCCCCTCCTTGGTCTATTATGTCTTTATCTAGCTATGATAAAGTGGCTTACTGACAAGAGGAAAAGTGGAACCTACTAGACTAAATTGCTGGCACCAAATGCAGTGAAGCAGGCAGTCAGATGTGGGCTCCTTTGTGTTTTTTGCTGACGGTTTTTTTTTTTTGGGTGGGGCGCTGGACTTGGTGGCGGGACTTTAGTGGTGGGTTTGTGTTGAACATTCTTTGTGGGTTCTAAGGAGAATGAGTTTTTTTTTTCCGGGGGGGGGTGCGTGTGGGGGGGGGGGGGTTATTTTTCTGGTTATGAGGGTTATTTTCTGGGGAACATGGAGATTCCTCATTTTACATACTTAGTGATTTTTAACTGGGTGCAGGAAATTCCAATTGTTATATTGTGCAGTATCTGAATTTCATTGTCTCTTTGGAACATGTGCTGAAGCTGATTTGTTGGGGGTGGAGTATAGGTGCAGAGTTTGGAATTCAGAGTGAATTTTAGGCAGAAGAAAAGTTTGTTAGGGAAAGTGGATGCCTGCAGGCAAGCTGGGTTGCAAATAGTAAAGGATTCCATACTGCCCTTCCTTGGATGCAGACCCCCGGCCCCCCACCGGAAGCTATCTGTGTGGCTTAGACCTGGGAGTCAGAAACATTGGGAAGGGAAGAAAAAGAAGTTTGTAAATAGAAATCAAAGGTAATTCACTGGCTGTGCTTGGGAGTCACTCCTGGCAGTGTGGTGCCAGGAATCAGGGCTCCAGGACACAGAGCAGGTGTTCAACCTCTTGAGCTATGGCTCAGCCCCTCAACACCATGCTCCATTTTTAGTGTTCATGCATGTCCCTTCCCATTTCTTTTATCAGAATTTAACTGCATTCTGAAACAGTTGCAATGTTTTCTAATTTGTTGAGGGAGCTAGGGAGAGTGTTCAAAGGACAGAAGCATATGCTTTGCATGCTTGAGGCCCTAAGTTTGATCCCTGGTACCATGTACCTACCCCCGCCCCCCCCCACCACCACTGCCAGGTGTAGCCTTAGAGGTCCCCAGAACAGCATAGCATCGCTGAGCCTGATAACTGAACCATGCCGCCTGCTCAGCTGAGTATTGTTGAAGTGCCCTTGGCTTCAAGCTTTGTTTGGAAAGCCTCCAATTTTTTTTTTCTTTTTTTCTTTTTTGGGTCACACCTGGCGATGCTCAGGGGTTACTCCTGGCTCTGCACTCAGGAATTACTCCTGGCGGTGCTCGGGGGACCATATGGGATGCCGGGGATCGAACCCGGGCCGGCACAGGCCGGCCACGTGCAAAACGCCCTACCTGCTGGGCTATCGCTCCGGCCCCAAGCCTCCAATTTTAAAGAATTTATTACTGGAAATTGTACAGCTTTTATGATGTTGAGTTTTCCTATTCAAATATAGGTCTATTTTTCCATTTTCCATTTAAGATTTAGTGTTTTCTTCATACAGAAAAGCAGTCCTATATCTCAGTCATGCGTGACAACCACTTCCGTGATTAAGTAGCGCCATCACCTGAAGCTGAACTGGACTGGTGTGAGTACAGGCATGGTCTGCTCATTTATCCTTCCCTTCCCTTCATTGCGGCTGCGTCTGTTGCCAAGCTCGGGGACTGCACGCCATCTAGTGCTCACACTCACACTGACTATGGTGTACCAGAGCTTGCACACTGACAGCTGCCCTATGCAGCGTAGGTGGGGGGGTGCTGGGTGGGGGTGGGAGTGGAGTGGGAGCCTGCATGGAGATGGGGGGGGTGATGCCATAGATTAACAGTCTGGCTGCGAACAGACTCATGAAAATAGTGATAGTTAGAATTGAAGGCATTTATATTTCTGATTTTAATGAAATTAAACAGTTCTGTCATGAAGCACTCTGCTTCCTTGCCCTGATATTCACCTAAGATGGGAGCTAGAATAAATATCTCCCATGTAAGAGGCACTATCCATGTGGGGTGAAAAGCAGAACTTGACACTATTATGTAAAGCACTCCAACAAAATTAGTCTGCATTTCTACTGTGTGCATCCAATTACAACAATAATCCACGCTCCAATAGTCCAAGATAATTGCCAGGAATAGAAGTGTGTGGCAATTTCAGAGTAGAAAGAATCACGACTGGAAGATGAAATACGGTTCAACTGACAATGCCAGGCTGTGTTCACAGTGCAGTGATGGTTCCATAGTTAACCCCAAGAGAAGAACGCTGGAAAGATGTCTGATTATGCACCTATCAACTAGAAGAAGACAGTAAGAAGGGTCAAGAGCTTATAGGGAAAATACTTAAATAATCAAGGCCAAGACAGCAGAAACAAGTGACGAATCTAGTAAGAGTGTCCTTGTCATGATATTGTTAGAGGGGCCTTATCGTGACATACTTCAAAATCTTTCACTGCATTTTTCTGTGACTAGGATTAATCCGCAAATAAATGAACCAGCTTTAGAAATCTGGTTCCAGCTTAACCTCCGCAGCCTGCAGGGCATTCTTTCCTGCAGATGGGCAACTGAAAGAGACTGACAGAGTTCCGCCCACCGCCCAGGGGGCAGCGGCCTGAAGCCGCCTGGAGGGGGCCCTTTCAGTGGAGTCGTCTTCTTGACCTGGGGGCAGGTTCTCAGGGTGTTCTGGACTGAGAATTCCTGGGGTGGGGGTCCCTACACTTGCACACTTTTCCACAAACTGGCATTCCAAAAAATTAACAGGAGAGAATGTCCACTTTCTCTTATTTCACGGAAGATTGTTTTTAAAGAAGGAAGGAATGGTCTTATTTAAAGATTTCTTTTCCTAAATTGACTCTCCACTCAAAAAACAGAATTTTATGAAAACAAAATGGCAGTCACAATTCTTCTGTATTATTATTCACTGAATATATATAAATGGACTACCTCACCAATCAAATAGCAGAATGATTTTTTCAGTTTTGAAGTTTTTACTATTTTTAGAAATTTAATCACCATGAGATAGTTACAAAGTTGTTTATGATTGAGTTTTAGTCATACAATGTTCCAACACCCATTCATTCACCAGTGCATATTTCCCACCACCATTGTCCCCCGTTTCTCTTCTACCCCCTTAAGAGCCTCCCCTCCACTCCAGCATGCCTCTATGGTAGACACTTCTCTCCCCATACTGTCTCTGTCTGTCTCTCCCTAGTTCTTCAAGTGCTTTCTAGAAATTTGTAAAGAAGATCAGGCCTCTGAAGAGGCTAATGAAGATCCCACCAGCCTGTGTTTCAGGGTGGGTTATGCTGAAGTAAAGAGGACCTGGGGCAGGGGTTGGTTAAGCAGTCTGGGGTCAGGTAGTCTTTTGTTGTGAGTTCCAGGGATTCAGGAGAGGAATCCCGGGGTGGTGGCAGAAATGCATATGTAGGTTTCAAAGTACCCATCTCTGGGTTGACCCAACAATCATGTTCTTCCAACTTTTATCTAGTAATTTGTTGAAAGTTATTATAGGTTTCAGATATTGGATCAAGTCTGCTCTGCTAGAAAGAATAGGCTGAGTACTGAAAGTAAGTAAAGGGATATACATGACAACCCCTCAGTGTATGTATTGCAAGTCACAATGAGCAAAAAGAAGGGGAGAGAGAGAGAGAGAGAGAGAGAGAGAGAGAGAGAGAGAGAGAGAGAGAGAGAGAGAATATTTGCTATTGAGACAGGTTGGGGGGAGGAAAACCGGGAAACACATACTGGAAAATGTGCACTGGTGGAGATGGGTGCTGGAACACTGTGTGACTGAAACTCAATCATGAACAGCTTTGTAATGGTCTATCTCAAGGTGATATATTAAATTTTAAAAAAGGGAAAAAAGAATGGGCTTGGTTACAGTTTAGTGTCATTTTCATATGTTGTAGAATCCTGTTTACTAATAATTTAACCTAAATCACTTGATTACTTGACATCCCGTTATTCATCAATTTGCTCAAGTGGCTGCCAGTAACGTTTCCATTTGTCCCTGTCAAATATTAAAATTTGGCACCATCATTTTCTTGCTTCTACTGTTCAATGCTCAGAACATTCAGTGTCATAATTATACAGCAATTGTTTTGTGCATGAGCTTGCTGTTTGCTTGTTATTGTTGTTCTTTAACTTATTAGCAGCTTTCAAAGTATTTTTTCAATTGGGACATTCCTAGTGATACCAGACGCAGCAATGTGGGCCTGAGTTTGGGGTTCAAATCTAGCCATGTATCACCTCCATGGCCTCAATGATAGTGCTTGTGGATTATCCAAGCTTGGGGTGCCATGCTGTGAAGGGAGTCAGACTCGGGGCCTTGTGTTCTCTAAGCATGCAGTCTGCTGAGCAATGGGAGATTTGGCTATGTACATTGGAAGAAAAGTTCCATGCAATAACACCTGTTCTTCACTAGGAGTTTGTGCTCTCCACTATTTCAGTTAAGTATTTTTCACTTAAAAGCACAATTTTATTTTTAGCTATATTCTTTTATTTTATTTTTAATTTTTATTATACCACGTGAGACATACAATTAAGGTGTTCATATGGTTTTGGTAATACAGATTCCGCACCCACCTCCCCCAGAAAGCACAATTTTAAATAAGATAATCTTTCCTTTTGATGATTTAGAATTATAATCTATAAACTGACATTGTTCAGAGTAGCTGGTAATAATATTGTTTCTTTTTTTTTTTTTTTTCTAGGCCACACACAGCAGTGCTCAGAGCATACTGGTGGCTCTGTGCTCAGGGATCACTCCTGGCAGTGCTGGGAGACCATCTGCGCTGCAGGGATTGGTCCCAGGTTGGCTGCTTTCAAGACAAGCATCTTACCTGCTGTACTGTCTCCCTGGCCCTTTGCTTTCTTCCTTAGCCACATTTTAGTCTAGATGACCTATAACCTTAAATTCACATAGATCCAGGGGGGGGGGGGGGGGGGATTTAATTCAAAAATACTAGCATAACACTCTTGCAGTGTATTTTTAAAATTTTTAATTAATTCACAATATCTATAAACCATCTCTTTCTCCCCTTTCTAACTTAGACTATTAGTGCCTCTTTTGTTTGTTTTTCTGTTTTTTAACCAGATCTGGCAGTGCTTGGAGTACATTAAGTGCCAGGGTTCAAACTTGGGGCTCCCACAGAGTGCACGCACAGGTATGCACCTCTGCCCTGTGTGGCCTTCCCAACACATGAGTGCCTTCTTTTTTTTTAATTTTTTTTTTTTATAATTACAAAGATATACAATTAAAAAGTTCATATTTGGGTTTTGGCCCATCTCCCACCACCAACGTCCCCAGTTCCCTCCCCCTTCCCCAGCCCCCTCCTCCATGGCAGGTTCTTTATTTCTTTCCCTTTCTCTCTCTTTCTCTTTTCCTTCCCCTCCAGACTATGGATTGCAGAACATACATTAAAGGGTTGTCATGTGTATCCTTTTGCCTCTATTTAATGCTCAGTTCTAGGTTGGCATTAGTACCCTCAACAATTGTTAGCACACTGTTCCATTTTCTGTCTTACCTAGCCTCTGACTCCACATTAGTGCCTTCTTTATAGTGATTATCTTGGCCAGTAAAATATGGGATTCTTTCCCCTAAGGAAATCCATCACTGATTTATAGCCCACTGTTTACTCACAGTCTATCAATTTTTATATATAGTTATAATTTTATTCTACTATTTTGATGTTTTTGACTCAGTTTCTGATTTTATATACATATTCTTAATACCAAATTTCTGATTTGTACTTTTTCTCTGAGTTCCATTAGGTATTATTATATATTTTTTCCTTAAGATTTACAAAAGGTATTTCCTGCTGACATATTTTCCCCTTGTTTTACATTTTCTGTTTTAGGGGCTGGATGGTACCACAGCTGGGAGGTCGTTTTCCTTGCCATTGGCTGACCCTGATTCAATTCTCAGCATCCCATATGGTCCCCCCTGGTTGCCAGGAGTAATTCCTGAGTGCAGAGCCAGGAGTAAACCCTGAGCATCACCAGGTGTGACCCAAAAGAGACATTTCCTGCCTGAAATTCAAATGCAGGGGACTAAAAACATAATCCCAGTTTCCCTTCCATTAGCTCTTGCATGGCAGTTTTTGCTACTATTTTCTTACTAGGTTTTTTGGTTTTCAGTTCCTTTGCTTTCCTCTGTGTACATCAGGTATACCAATCCTTCCTTTTAAAAGACTTTCACTTATAAAATCTTTAATCATGCAAAGTTATGTAATAACTTTGAATTGGCTGTAAAATATTACTAATTATTACTGGGCATTATTGCTTGGCACAGGAACTGGTATTGGCACTTCACATTACTATCTCAGTTCCTACAAATTGATTAATGTCTGCATTTTGAATATAAAGACATAAAGGTTATAAAATTTTCTCAAAGTTAGCGAACTCATTTATAAAAAGTGACTTATCCATAGGTAGGGAGAGGAGAGCGGAAAAGCTTTTATAATCTTGTTTCCAGCTCCTATTTGCCCCCAACAGCACAGACCTTAGGTATGTAAATCACTCCAGCCACAGCCAGGGAACTGTGTTTCCCACAGTCCATAGTTCATTTCATAATTCTTTACTTGCTGAAGTGCTCTTTTATCATTATTACCCACCCCTTTGGGGGCAGGACACTACTTCATACAAATATACTCAATATCTGCCCTGAACCAAGCTTAAATATTCAATGAAATGAAATTATTTTTTCGGAGGGGCCACACCCAGCAGTGTTCAGGGTTTATTCTTGGCTCTGCACTCAAGGATCACTTCTGGCATTTCTTGGGGACCTTATGGGGAATATAACCCAAATTGGCCGCATGCAAGGAAAGCACCTAAAATAGGTGTGCATTTTTTTTATCAAAATTTTCATCCGATTTTGAGTAGGGATTTTTTTTCTAAAACAATTTCTTTATATTAAGGTGAACATTGTATTAATGGGTTTAAAAAGCATTGTGTCCTATAAAAATCCAATATCTAACAAATATTCGTTTTAAATATTAATGCATTAATTTAAAAATTTGCTCAATGAATTTTTGTATAAAAGAAGATTTCTAAAACTAAATTCAAAATTGGAGTCCTGCTAACCTTGGAAAATTGGCTGGGCAAGTAGTGTAGTTCTCAGAGCTCCCAGCAGGGGCCAGAATGTTCATGTTAAATCTGTTTAAATTAAAAAAAAAAGAGAGATTTTTTACTGGAATTAAAGATGGCTTCTATTTTTTAAAACAAGAAGTCAAATATAACTCTTTATGGTTAAAATTATTCAAAAACTATTACATTAACTTTAAATACCAAGATATAAATACACAATTCAGAATATTTTTTAAAAAGAGTTTAGCTGAAATAGTGACATCTTGCAGAAAAGGCTGACTCTAGTGTCTAAGTAAATGGGCATACAAGGGTCCTTTAGTCAGTAGACACTCAAACCCCTACACTAATTGCCAAGCACCGGTCATTGGGTCTTCTCGTTGCCCAGCCAGAGCATGGACTGGGTCCAAGAAGAAAGGGCACCACTATGGCACAGACCCAGGAATTGAGCACTGACCTTATTTGTTAATTTTAGAACATTAAAAAAACCCTTTAATTATAAGCATTATGTTTCAAAAGTGTTTCATATCTGCCTTACCAAGTCAAAAGAAATTGTTTCTAATTTAATTACAATATAAGTCAGCAGTCTCTCGGGGTCTCAGTTTATCCATTTATTCAAGAGTAGTAGATTGGAGACTAAACTAAACTCTTTCTATTCCTAAAATTCATTTTTTTTCCTTTAAGCAAAAAGCATCATTTATTTCTTACCTTTGATTACTCTCATCTTACTGTCATTATTTCAAATGCAAACTGGGGGCTAAATAAGTGTGTAATGAACAATAAATAAAAAGACAAACAAATGGATACATTTTAAAGCATTCTTTGTAAGAACTTACCCAAAAAAAGGAAAACAACGTCTATGAAAGCCAATACTCTATTAGTTAGGCAAAGCACTGTTTTAGGTAATCAACAGGGGGAAAGAAATCATTTTCTAACCACTGCTGGAAGTAAATGAATTCTTCTAATGCTATGGCTACTTTAAAGCTACTACCTGTGAAAAAAGGCAATTAAGTTTGATAAAGATTAAGATTAAACTTAAAAGATTAATTAAACTTACAAATCAAAAATCTAAATGAATTTCAAAAATATTTGTATTAGTAGAAACATACGCTGTATTAATTAAGTCTACAATTTCCTAAAACTTCTCCACAAGCAATCCTAAAAATGGCAAGAGTCAGACGGACAGCAGATACAAACTGGAAAGCGTTACCGTTAACAGTGTGTAGGTCAAGATCTTTGCATCTATAATTTGTTTTGTCAAGTCACTCTATATTTTCCGCTGCTCTGAAAAACTTGTGCTTGTTCTAACAAACCAAAACATCAAGAAGCCAGCCATCAAAAGAGTGAAGATAGTCAAATTATTATACTTAGTTTTTAATTTGGAAATTTGAAAAATGTGATATTCAATTTGGGAAAGACAGTTTATACCTGCAGGCTGAAGTCTGTGCTGCCTTAACCTAGGAACTTGGACAATGGGGTAGAAGTTTATTAATTAAAGGAAAGGCGTGGCTGCAACAAATTTAAGAACCACTGAAGACTGATATAATTTCTATAAGGCAACTTGGAACATTCCTATAGACTATCTCACTGCATGTGCATTGGGAATGGAGAGACCAGAGGCAAAGGCTCCGGCCTGCCTTGTATGCAGCTGACTTCAGTTGGGTTTCCCAGCACCACAGATGTCCTCTGGACACGGCCGGGTCACTCCTGAATACAGAGCCAGTGTACGGCCATATCACCTGAACGTACCCGATCTCGTCTGAATACAGAGCCAGGAGCGTCCCTGAGCACGACCAAGTGAGGCCCTCATCCACCTCCAAAGGGAAATTTAAGTGTTTAATTTTAAAATTACTAAAGTAGTGAAGATCAGCTAGTTTTCAAGTGCTAGTCATTTGCTACAATAGTTTTACTTATATTTGTTATTAATAGAAAAGGGATAAGTAGTTTTACTTATTTGCTATTAATAGAAAAGAAAATTATTTGAGTCAGATGCTCAGATTTAAATAAGAAAAAGATTGCTTTCTGGAAAATCCCCCCAAATGTTAGAATTCTTAGTTTATCTGATAAGAGAAATAAAATGTGCCCTCAATAGGGCCAGGCTGGGTTTGGGTGGGAGGACGTGTTTGGGATATGGGTGGTGGGAATTTGGCACTGGTGGAGGGATGGGTGCTGGAACACTGTATGGCAAAAACCCAATTATGAACATCCTTGTAATTGTATATCTCACGTATAATAAGCACTATACTTATAGATACTGCGGAAAATGAAGAAACTAAAGTAAAAATCAGATGCTGAATGGTTGCCTGGATGATTCAAAATATGCATTAATAGTAAGCAAAAATTTTTATGAAATTGGTTGTGGAAATTGTAGTCTCCTTCTCCTCTCCCCCATAGCAAACTAAGCAACACAATTTATTTATTTATTTATTTTTATTATACCATGTGAGATATACAACTACAAGGATGTTCATAATTGGGTTTTTGCCATACAGTGTTCCAGCACCCATCCCTCCACCAGTGCCAAATTCCCACCACCCATATCCCAAACACGTCCCCCACCCAAACCCAGCCTGCCCCTATTGAGGGCACATTTTATTTCTCTTTCTATCTCTTTGTCTCTGTCCCTATATTTATCTCTCTCTTCTCTTACACTTTGCGGCTTGCCCTATAGATATTGACAATGTATGATGTCTCTATGTGAATATTTAATAGTGAGTTCTAGTATGACATCATAATTCCTCATTCCCCATAACCTCTCCAGTTTGTAAACAACGCAATTTATGAAAGCATTCTTAAAAATGAGTCGACTTCTAGGCCATATCTGGCCACACCTCCTTGGATTAAACTTAAGTGATAAGCTCTTCCCATCTGTGGCTAAAGTTCCTATCTGCTGGTTTGAGAAGAAAGAGGGCAAGAAAGAGCACTGAGAAAACCAGGACTCTGTGCCCTGAGAGCTAGTACCAGGGCTAAGGTGCTTGCATGTGGCCATCCAGGTTTGATTATTGGCACCCTTTACTTATGGTCCTCCAGGCATGGCCAGCAGTGACCACTGGGCACAGAAATAGTTCCTCATCCACTGCCCATTATGGACACACAACACAGATATACACATAAAATTAAAACTGAACAAAGCCATCTTAGTACTTTATAAAAAATAAGACTGTAATATATATTTGCAGTTTCCCCTTTTGGTCAAGGGAATGATAATCATTCTTCCATTGCCAAACTTAAATTCACACACTACCTTTTTTTTTTTTTTCTATGATTGCTTTAGCTGCCCCCTTAATCTTTAACCTGAATCTGACCTATGTTGGTCAGGGTGCTGGTAGTCCTACACATTGGTGCCTCCAGCTACAGAGTCACTCTAGGTAGGCCCATGCTCTTTGGGGTCTCTGGGAACTCATATACCTTCTATGAAAAGCCCCACTGGAATGTGCAGAGTGCTAATAAGTCTATCAGACAATGGATAGAAGTGTCTTAAAAGTCTGAGGCATTTACAAATGCTGACAAGTCTGAGTAAAAGACAACTCAAAAGAAATTATACAGAATAGTACCAACAAACAGAAAATACAACCAGAGTCATATAGAAAGTCAACATATCCACTAAGTGGATATCTTAACTTAAATGGATATAACTTAAATGGATATGGATTTTTTTTTAGGTAAGTCTTTTGTAGGTAAGATGCCCACTCATTCATTTATTGGTCCAGTTTGTGCCAAGTCTTTTGTAGGTAAGATGCCCACTCATTCATTTACTGGTTCAGTTTATGCCAACATTTCATGTCTGGTACTGGACCAAGAGTTAAAGAGACAAATAAGTTCAAAATAATCCCCTGCCTTTGAGGAGCTCTCTGTCTATTTGGGGGGATAAAAAGGGAAGACAGTGGAAGATAAGGAAACAATAACAAACACTTGAGAATTGTGACATACAGGAGTACACAATTATATACATTTAATTTCAAATTTCCGAGTAGTAACTTTTTCTAATGAAAATGTAGAAAGTCAAATTATAATTGCATATATAATAAGTAATATTATACTTGGACCTGGCCGAGTCCAACATTGCTACAAGGGTTTGCTAACACGTGCGGGGGGAGGGACTTGGAGGCGGAGGATTTGGGCTCCTTTGCCCAGTTCTTTCCTCCACCTCCATGCCAGCTACCCTGGAAGAGAGACCCATGCCAGACCCACAGCTCTGTTGGCAATCCCAGAAGAGATCCAGGCCCATCCACACCATGACCCACAGCTGCGCCATTCGGTCCCATGTGGAAGCTACCCATGGAGCTGACTGATCCGAGGCAGTGTGACATTCTTTTTTTTTTTTTTTTTTGCTTTTTGGGTCACAACCGGCGATGCTCAGCGGTTTCTCCTGGCTCTGCACTCAGGAATCACTCCTGGCGGTGCTCAGGGGACCATATGGGATACCGGGATCGAACCTGTGCTGGCATGGGCGGCGCCGCGTGCAAGGCAAACGCCCTACCCGCTGGACTATTGCTCCGGCCCCAGTGTGGCATTCTTTGATAGTACTGATTTTAGGATCAGGTCCTTCCCAGGATCTTTCACATTTATACACTGTATACAGTTCTAGACAGGTTCTAACTGATACCCGTCATCTCAGTATGCCTAGCAAGAAGCCTGAGCAACCCACACATCATGCGGTCAGTCATTCTCAACATCCAGACTCGGTAGTTCCTCAGAGCTGCACCAAAGAGAAAACCTGATCTTTCCCCTTTAAGTTTCATCAGTAAATGCTCGAGATGAGAGCCGTCTACTGAGAGTATACCACCTACATGGCAGAGCCTGGTAAGCTACCCGTGTTTTATTTGCTATGCCAAAAACTATTGACAATTATGGACCTCAATTCCATGACCTGAAGAATAGTTTGAGGCGTTTCCTGTCCCTGGAGCAAGCAGATGCCCTTGGGCTACACTTGCTTGTGACTGGATGTATGGAGATGTTACTGATGCCTGCTCAAGCATATCGATGAACAACGGGAAGACAGTGATACAGTGATACAGTGATAATAAGTAAATGAGAGTTCCCGCTTTGGAAAGAAAGGAGGATAAAAATTATACTTTAAAGGTTTGGGGGCTGGAGTGAATGCACAGCAGGTAGGGTGTTTGCCTTGCATGTGGCCAACCCGGCTTCAATCTCTGGCATCCCATATGGTCCTCTGAGCACTGCCAGGAGTAATTCCTGAGCGAAGAGCCAGGAATAATCCCTGAGTGTTGCCGGGTATGACCCAAAAAAGAAAAAAAAACAGTTTGCTGAATTATTTCCACCTCTAAAAGATGGGGGGCTATGACATGACATTTGCTATTTAGCACAAGCAACTGAGACAATATAATGAGAGCCACCTGAATGTTATCATCTCCAGATCAAAATGAAGACAATAAGCAATCCACCACTGATGGTGGTGGATACAGTATTTAGACATATTAACTCTCCATGATGCATGCCTGAAACTTATATATTATCATGTAATGTTATTTCAATAAAAAACCCTCAAAACCATCTATTTCAGTGCATGTCCCAGAATTATTCTGCAAACACCTCTAAATATTCTCTACATGACATAGAAGTTTGTGATTGGTGATTAGCATAAAATATTTACATTTTTGCTTTTTTGTAAATGATATTTTAATAAATAAATATCCAATTTTTTCAAATGAACACATTTGGTATCTTACTAAAAGAAAAGCCACTGGTACTCAAAGGGATTTCAAACAGAGGAAAAAGCATTCCATTGAGGTAGCATAGAAATCATTATTTGGCAGCCTGGTTCTCAAAGTGCTGGCCAGGAAATCCTTTTAGAGAGTTTGTGAAGTAAAAATACTAAGACATCTTTGCCATTCTCATTCTTTTTGTGTGTATGTGTGCATGTGTGGTTTTGAGTGTGTGTGTGCGTGTGTATGTGTTTGTGTGTGTGTGTGTGTGTGTGTGTGTGTGTGTGTGTGCAACTCTACCAGTGGTGCAGGGAAGTAACTCCCAGCAGCACAGGGCTCGAACTCAGGGATCCTGTACACAAAGCACGTGCTCCAACCCTTGAGCTATTTCCTGAATGGAAAAATTGGAAAATGGGACTATTTTCCAAATGGAAAAATAGCTTAATCTGGCTTGCCAAGTTCTTCCTTATGTGCATATTGAGGGTTTCCAGAGGCTCTGGAATATGAGGCAGCACTATCGCTTGCAGTGGAATAAATTCTTATGTCTGTATTATAAAATGTCCCCTTTGGTGGAGGGTCATTAGGGCTATGTCTGGTGGTATTCAGGGCTTATCCCTGACTGTTCTCAGGGATAACTCCTGGTTGGGTTAGGGACCATATGGAAAACCAGAGATCAAACTGGGGTCCATCACAATTAAGGCATACACTTCAGTACCTGTATCTGATCCCTAAAATTTCCCATTTCTAATTTATAATATAATACTGAATGATACGACCATACAAGTAAAAATTTCTGAGATCATAAATAACTTTTAATTGACTTAGAAATGGGGAGGGAACTGATGTGACTCCAAAACACACACACAAAGAGAGAGAGAGAGAGAGAGAGAGAGAGAGAGAGAGAGAGAGAGAGAGAGAGAGAGAGAGACTATAACCAAAAAGTTTGAGAATTGCTGTTAGAGGACAGACCTCAACTGAAAGTGTCTACCTAAACAAATTTCATCATATTTTATCTAAAGAAAATGTAGGCCATAAGTTTCATGAGAATGGTATTTCTGCTTAGGTCAGTGTTTTTCTCAGAACCTGGCACAGCCCCAGTTTGTATGACAATGCATTAGTCGTGAGAATCTTTCACAAAGTAGAAATGAACTAATATATACATTATTCATAAATGAAAGCTGTGCTGCCATGTTAGAACTCACAGAAAATGTCAGCAACAGAGCCCCAATTCCAGGGTTCCTGTCTTCTAGTCTTACACTATTGTTTTCTAGTTCCAGATGCTTCAGATTTTGGTTAATTTTTGCAGAGCCTAGAGAAATATTGTTTAACTATATATCATTGTAGTACAAGTCCCTCTTCATGTAGTCATGTGAACTGAGCTTTACTAGAGTCATTTTCTGACTTTTAGCCCAGTCGGCGGAGTGTGACACGGAAGGGCCCTAGTTGGGCAGCCAGGCCTTTCCCACTCTCAAGGGCCATCACTGAAAAACAAGAATGACCAGATGGAAACAGAACTTTCTGGTTTTCTTCCTCCACAACCTTGAATTTTTTCAGGATTCATTCTCATTCTTCTTCCTAGCATTCTTTCCCTCCTTGATTTGACCACTTCATCAAACTTCTGCCAACTCTGTCAGTGACTTGGGAATTCTCAGACTCTACAAACTTCCAGTCATAAATGTTTTCTTGGAAATCTACTTTATGTTTTCGAGTTCATTGGAATTTGTAACAAAGCTGAAAGAAGTCTGATCGGTCCTTTAGTACAAAAAGGCTAGGTGAGAGAAAAAGAAATATCTTAAGAAAGTAAAAGCTGCCTTCCAAGAAGGCCAAAATAGGGCTGGAGAGATAGGAACAGGGTAAGGCGCCTGCCTTATAAGCAGCTGATCCCAGTTCAATCCCTAGTGACACACTGTCCCTGTACACCAGCAGGAATAGCCACTAAGCACAGGACAAGGAGAAAGCCCTGAGTAACATCAGGTGTGGCCCCAACAACACCAACCCCCAATAACATACACACACAAACCAATGGGCCAAACTAGGGCAAAGCCAACCAGCTGGGTGACTAGGAATACCAACTAGAAGTCATCCACTAGGAGGATCTCACGCAGTCTATGACCCACTGTCCTGTCTCCTTTTTGAAAGCAGCCCCAGCTGAAGCCCCGCAGCCAGACCACAGTGGAAGCTTCTGCAGTTGGTGTACCTTTCTGCTCTGGTGGTGTGGAAAGCTTGTAGTCTTCCAGCAGAGAAAGAATGCATGTCTTTGAAAGGTTCTGTTTAACCTTCATCTCATTCAACATTTTTGATTGGATAGAGTTGATTCTTATACTCCACAGTAGTTTTATGGTCACGAAAGTGAATGCTAAGCCAACGATGAATACGTGAGTGCTGAATTTCCTAAAGGAAATACAAGATTCCATGAGCCTCTGGCTACAGCATTATTTTTTAATCAGCAAACTAATATAAAACCTTGTTTTGTCAAAACTAAATAGTGACACCAGAATTTAAATGAAAATTGTCAACACTGATGAATTTTTGCTATTAATTTTTTTTTCAATTTGGGACCATACCCAGCTGTTCTTAGGAGCTACTGCTTGCTCTCCACTCCAGAGGTCACTCCTGGTAGTGCTCAGAGAACCATGTGGTGTCAAGGATCAAACTAGAATTGGCTGCATGCAAGACAAAAGCTTTCAAGACAAAGGCCTTAACCCTTTTATTACCTCTCTAGCTTTAATACTGGCAGAATTTTTACCATTAAAGAATTCCGTGAAATAAAAAAAAAGAAACAGAAATCAACCAGATTCACCCATAACAAACCAGAAAAAAAAGTGATGACTTTATCAATACCATTGCCATATATGTGCTGTAATGATCGGTATAATTAGTGCTGACTGAGGGAGCACTCGTGGGGATGGGGTGGGTGGGAAGTGAGGGTCTTTGGTGGTGGGAACACACTGTGGTGGGATTGGTGTTGAATTATGAATCTAACAACTGTATTATGAAAAACGTTGTACCTTGTAAATCACGGTGTTTTAATAAAATAAAATTTTTAAATAAATAAAAAAAAACTTCGTTTTGTGTCACTTCTGTATCTTATTTATTTGAGTTGGGAGAAAGTTGAAGGGGTGGAGCAGGTATGAGTCCCTGAGTTCTAAACTCACCACCGTGTGCTCCCCAACACCTGGGGGTGCAGCTCTGGAGGCCCCTGAGCACTGCTGGGTCCAAGCAGTGTGTGTGTGTGTGTGTGTGTGTGTGTGGCGACACGCACATGCACACATACGTGCGCTTGCACACACACACACACAAGATATCTTATATAAACACATACTGTGTATCTATGTTATGGGTGTATGTATATAGGAATTACACTTACAATTTTTTAACGTGGAATTCACTGCCAAGAGTATTATATAAATCAAATCTAAAGGAAGTTAATCTAACATGTTATTTTTCTATATTAAAAAAAGGTACTGCAAAAGCATACACTGGTACTAGGGAGGGAGGTCTATGAGTCGGATCTCTGCTTCCAGGAGTCCCAGGAACAACCCCTGAAAAGTGGGGAATTACCCCCAAGCACTGCTAGATGGGCCCGCAAACCAAAAAGCAAACAAACCAAAAACAAAGCATATGGCAACTTCCTTTTTTCAATTGTAGAAGAGTATACACAAAATTTATCATTTAATAATTTTAAGTTTACAGTTCAGTGTTACAAAGTATACTTACATTGTTTCTCACTGTCATTAATACTCATTTCCATTAAACAGGAGTTTGTTCCCCATTTCCGTCTCCTTCCTCACTCTTTACATGTCCAGGAATGGACATGACCATAGCAGAGCCTGGAATATTGATTTGTAAGCAAGTAAGAAAATGTTAAATAAGGAGCATTGACTATACATGGAAATGGCAGACCTTTGTTTCCTTTCTTCCAGGGTGCAAGACTTATCTTGCAATAACGGGGGCTGCTCAGACACCCAGAGAGGTAGCCCTTATGGAAGCATAATTGGCAACTACAACCCTGAAGCAGTTCCAGTTCACGTAGAGGATAAATGTCAGGATATTTTCAAGCCCCTTTGCAAGAAACAAAGACCACTGACATACCAGTTATCAATCACTTACTATATGACAGCTGCTATATTCAGCAATTTGCATGCATTATTAAATGACATCCCCTGAAACTCTATGAGGAAATGGAAGGATAGAGAAGTTAAATATTGGATCCATTATTACATAGTTAGAAATGACAAAGTTGAGATTTGAATTAAGTCTATCTGACTCAGCCTGAATTCCTAACAGTTGTGCAATTCTAATCATTTTTCTTTTAAAGTTTAGAAGCATATGCTACAATTATCAAAACATCATAAGGTTTTATGCATTAAAAAACACAAAACAAATAAAACTTTATGAGCCTAATCTAATATTGTCCCACAACAAAGGGCATCTGAAATCCTTCAGGGCATCTGGTTTGTGTCTGGTTTTCCTTAATCTATAATGATGGGCAAATCTAATGCATTATGTAAGGCCATTTTTTCTCAAGAGATGTAGATAGCTCTTAAGAATTTGATGAAAATGCATTAACTTTTCAGGCTACCGAGCTGTATTTTAGTGCACTGAGGCAGTAAATTAGTGTACAATGAACCAAAGTGGTAGAAGTGACCTAAAAAAATAAATATTTGATATGAGCCATTGGTTTCTCTTAGAATAAAACAAAAGAAATGGATTAAGTCTCTTAGGAGTCTTTAGCTTCCCAAGAAGGAATAAGTGGCCTGGAAACAGCTCCTGCTTCTTACTGGCTAAAGTTCATCTGATTAGATCTTCTGTCTCCCAAAGCTAAGATTGGGAGTTTGATCCATACAGAAGCCACTGACATTTAGAGAACAAAAAAACTCCTATTTTCTGTTCCCACATCAGACCCCAAATCCCTGCCAGGTGTCTTCCCTCTGGTCAAAATAAAAAAAACAGTGAAAGGGTGCAAACCCATCATAGTATTAGGAACAACAGCAAAAAAACCGGGCACCTTCCTTATAGTGATTTTTTTTCTTTTAGGAGTTCAGAATATCCAAACATAATTCAGGGGAATAGATATCACACTACTCTTATCACTGGTAGTCAAAGACAGACTAGAAAGTGCTGCATTGTTGATCGATAATATACTATTTCTTTACTCTAAACTGAGATTTTTTTCAACTAGTTGATATTATCCTCTTGGTAATAAATAATGAAGGAACACAATTTGAGTGATAGTAATAGGCAACTTTGGGATATGAAATAACTGAATAGCAATAAAAATGCTTGCAGATTTTGTTCTTATGAAAAATATTAAATTATTTTTAAACTGTCCAAGTATGACAATTTAATGAAGAATAATTTTAACAAATGATAGAAATTTAGTTAGGAAAACACATTTCTCAAATTAAAGCTGAAAATCTTTTTTCTAGGTAATCTTCACAACCTTAACCTTAAAAAATATCAGACCTTCCTAATTTAAATTTCTGTTTTTCTAATTACAGAGCACTAAAATACTTTGATAAAAAAAATCTTTTTTACTTCAACTCTTTGCTTAGATAATATAAAATCACTAACTGTTGAGAAGTGACACTTCATATTTTAAGTATGTAGCATAAATCAAGGCTGACTTATTTAAATTGCAACTTCAGTCTTGCATATAAAAAGATGAGCATGATTTTTAAGTGTGGTTTTTATTATTGTTAATGTACTTTCATTTTTTAAAATGTCACGTATAGCTTTCATTATTTGCAGATTTATTTCTTTTATAAAGTAGTCAAATGAATCAGCTCAGCCTTGACTGTAACAAAATACTGTTTGGTGACTTGTGACAGAGAGGGTTTTAACCTCTGACAGAGAGATTCATTGTGGAGCAAGAGCCAATCATAGATCCTGACGACACTTGTCTCATCAAAGTTGGAATATAAAAAGCCACTTGGAATACAGTATAAAAGATTCACTGGTGTGCTAAGTTGTCCTCGCACTGTACAGGCATTACAACCTTGCTTGGTATTACTCAAAAGCAAAAGCAAATTAAAAGGAAGAAGTAAGAACCAGAGAAAAGATTGCACTTATTCTAAAACCATGCAAAAACTGCAAGTCTGTGTTTATATTTACCTGTTCATGCTGATTGTGGTGGGTCCAGTGAATCTAAATGAGAACAGCGAGCAAAAAGAAAATGTGGAAACAGAGGGGCTGTGTAATGCATGTACTTGGAGGCAAAACACTAAATCTTCAAGGATAGAAGCCATAAAAATTCAAATCCTCAGTAAACTCCGCCTGGAAACAGCTCCTAACATCAGCAAAGATGCTATAAGACAACTTTTGCCCAAAGCTCCTCCGCTCCGGGAACTGATTGATCAGTACGATGTGCAGAGAGATGACAGCAGTGATGGCTCCTTAGAAGATGATGATTACCACGCCACGACGGAAACTATCATTACTATGCCTACGGAGTGTAAGTAGTCCTGTTAGTGTATATCAACAATTCTGCTGACTGTTGCCCTAGTGTTTATGAGAAACAGATCTATTTTCAGGCTCTTTTTAACAAGCTGTTGGCAAGGGAAAAGTGTTCCCTTGTTTTCAAGATTTCATGAGAAATATGCTAAGATTAAAATCTGCTGCATTATTTGTTTCCTTACAGAGTGACAAAAGCTTTAAAACATAAAATGCTTGCACAGCACTCATGGTATTTAGTTCAATATGGTAAATACAACTTATGCTTAGGCTATGCTTTCCCAGCTTAATGTCACTGAGGCAGCAACTGGGAGATTGTCAAGTAATGTTAAAATTTTACATGAAATTTTCTAACTGCATTTGGTTTACTGAAATATGTATTTATAATGCAAGGGTTTTTTTCCCCACTCAGAATAGGAAAAAATCTGTAGATATTTAAGCCAAACTGAGTATTTACTGAACACCTAGAGTGACTTCTATTATTCAAAACTGTATCTGTTTTAATTCTTCACAAATTGAAATATTTAATTTTGAAAATAATTAGATTACAAGAAATTATTGAAAAAATTGGTTTATTATTATGAGCATGCTGTAAAGTCTTCATAATGAAAATCATAAATCAGTTATCCAAAATGTCAAAAAATAAACATTTTAAATCAAGTAGGCTATAGCTCATATACTCTTAATTATACCTGGACTCCAGTACTATTGGTCAGAGGATATGAACTGTAAATTTCCAGGCAGGCTCACTGTTAAATAAACTACTAAACTAATGTTTTATTATTCAGTTGAGGAAGAACTATTATCTGTGGAATCTACATTGAATCTGAAAGATAATATATTTCATGTCATCCCTTTCGCATTATGTTCAAAATAAGGATAGGCAGACAGGTGCCTTAATAGAGAAGGCAATACAGAACAGATTCTAGCCATGTGTCAAAGATATGGCTTTTTACAGAGCTTTCTACACTTAAACTGGGCTGAAAATAGTTTTAAAATATTCTTTCCAATAAAAATCAAATTATGACATATCAAATGATTTCCCCTAAAGATTCTACTAGTGTTAAATCAAAGAGTCACAAAAACCTCAAGTGAATTTATCTTACTTATCAGTAATCCTAGAATACCAAAAAGGAAAGAAATTGCTAAAGGATTCCGTACTATATTGACTGTAAACTCTAAGCAATATATTTTTTGACTTTTTGAGACAGAATATAACATTAACATTTACATTCCTGCACTAATTATTGACTTAGTTTCTTTCCTTTAAAAGGCAATTCAGAGCCAAAAAAGGCAGATGTATGAAATTTTTTACTAATTCCCAAAGCTCAGCTAGTTGCTTAAGTGTGTCTTGTCCCCAGGTAATTCAGGCTTGGGGAAGGGTTCCTTCTTCCAGACTGATTGGTACAGCTGCTCAGTAAGTGTAACTACTCAGATTCCCAAAGAATTCTAAGTGGATGTTCCTCCATGGTGTCTCTTGTTCGCTCTAATCATCATCATTTTAAAATTTCAACCACTGTAGATTCCTTCAGAGAACTTGCCCCTAGTCCAGGGGTCTGAGGAAAGGGAGCAGATTCTTCATGAGCATCTGAAAAGAACATTGATCTAAACATGGAGTAAAGTTAGAGCGATTCTTATTATCTTTGATATTTTTCTGAGTTATGAATGAAACGATCCAGTTTTCCACTTTAGAAAGACTAGAAATGCAATCACCATTCCAATGAAAAGAAATACTCACCAGTTCACATGGAGGGATTTGTTCACTTTCTATGACAAATAATTTCAGTGTCTTTTTTTTCTTACTCATTTATAGCCGATCTTCTAATGCAAGTGGAAGGAAAACCTAAATGTTGCTTCTTTAAATTTAGCTCTAAAATACAATACAATAAGGTAGTAAAGGCTCAACTGTGGATCTATCTGAGACCCGTTAAGAGCCCTACCACAGTGTTTGTGCAAATCCTGAGACTCATCAAACCCATGAAAGACGGTACAAGGTATACTGGAATCCGATCTCTGAAACTTGACATGAACCCAGGCACTGGTATTTGGCAGAGCATTGATGTGAAGACAGTGTTGCAAAATTGGCTCAAACAACCTGAATCCAACTTAGGCATTGAAATAAAAGCTCTAGATGAGAATGGCCATGATCTCGCTGTAACCTTCCCAGGACCAGGAGAGGATGGGCTGGTAAGTGACAAACTGAAAATAATATTCTCAAAACCTTGTGATATTTTTTTATTCATATTGTGAATGAATAGCAGCACAAAAATAACTAGCAATCTGCCATTGCTCATAAGCCAGGCAAAGGTCTCTCTGTCCAACGATAGTCCTGTACCCAATAAAAGCAGGGGTCCAATTTCAGATCCTGTAAAACAGTTCTCTTGATACTTTTACTTTCATGAAGATTAAAAAAGAAAAAAGTTTAAGCACAGTACTTAACTTCTTAAGACGTTCTTCTTAAGAAGAACAAGATATAAAATGCACTTAATTGATACATATTTTGATTTTATATCATTATATGAATAAAAATGTGAGTTCTTCATAGTGAATTCTAATACATACTCACAAGTTAATAGTTTTACCTCGGCAGGATACCACATATATGCTGAAATTTTAGAGCTTAGTACAATAGAAAACAATTATTATTTTTATAATAACACCATGATAGACATTTACAAAGCTGTTCATAATTGGGTTTTACAATGTTGCAGCACCCATCCCATCACCAGTGCATATTTTCCCCTATGTCTCCTGATTCCCTCCCCATTCCCCAGCCTGCCTTTATAGGATGCACTCTTTCTTTCTTATTCAAATTTTAAAATTATAGTTAAAATAAAATGCTTTTATTTATGGCAATTAACTGTGATATATTCAGATTTGTACTTTATTAAATATGCTACATATATACAAACTCTTTCTAAATATTTTCATTAGTTTGCAGGCTGTTGATATATTTATTTAGATTGCTTTGTTGATTACTCCATATAAAATAGAACAAATTAACCTTTGTCACCAGTTTACTTCTGAGCTGTTTATTCTGTGCAAGGGTAATATCCTGCTAACCAGATGTCACTACCATACATATTATAAAAATGAATAAAAACATTTAGAAAGCTTCTTATAAATTTAGATAAATTATTCTGAGTCAACCTGGACTTCTGTTATTTCTGTTTTCAAGAAGTTAATTAACATTATCCTATCTCACTTCCATCCATATGGTGAAATAGTTTACAACAAAAGATTATACTTGTAAACAATAAATATTATCTTTTTAAATTTATGAAGTGATCCTGACTATGAATATATGTATATAGTAAATCAGATCTTCTTTAAATGGGCGAATACTCTTCAAATGATTATAAAATTTCCAAATAATCTATTTTTAAGAATGCTATATATTGGTAGTTCAAAGAAATAATTTTCTTTTTCCCCCATTTTCAGTTTTGGGAACACATCTGTCAGTAGTCAGGGCTTACTCCTGGCTCTGTGCTAAGGGATCACTCTTGGTGGTGCTTGGGGAACCATGTGGGTGGGGTGGCAGGGATCAAACCTGGGTTGTACATGAAAGGCAAGCACCCTACCCACTGTACTACTGCTCCCCCAAAATACAGTTTTAAAAAACAATAACTACAGGTTCTATTTTTATTCTGATATAAGAAAACTACTACTGATATTCTTTATGGTGCATTACAATGATCAAAGTTCATTGATCTGAAAGAGATTTTAATTACTATTAAACAAATGGCTACAGTGACCCATCTCTTTTTTCCCATGCAAAATGAAGCATAGTCTCAAATCCATTAAAAGATTGGGGCAGGGTAAGTATTAGCAGATTATAACTTAAATATTTGTAAGGGAATAGTTTTCTGTAAAAATAAATAAAGGGAATATCCTGTCTTCTAAATTTGTCCTTCCCTCTCTTAGGATTTCTTTTTTTTTAACCCAGTAAGCAGAGAAGCACCTTCATTATTCTATCTGCCTTTTCTCCATTAAGTACAATCAGTGCTAGAATGTAAGAATTTTGGTCTGGCTTTTTAATATCCAAGTTTCCCTGAACTAGGGAACAGATGATTGACAGGCATACTTATCTCTCCAGTAGTCATCAAATACAGTTAACCAACATATTTAAACCAGAAGCATGAAAAGAGGAAGCTAGCCCCTTCCTTTCTTTATAGCTTCCCTCCCTATGCTTTCCTTCCTCTCTGCTTTCATCCCATAAATATTTTCACAGAATCTATTATGTGCCAGATATTCATACATTCAAACTAGGGAAAGCAAAAATTAAAAGCCCATAGAGCTATCCACGGAGAAGTTTGTACTGCTGCCATAATCCTTTGAAAGAATTAGAGTAAATTAAAATTCCTGTAATAATTCTTTGTTTTAAATGCCTTTAAATGTCAAAATGTAAAATGTTTTCTGGAAACAGCAATATTATATCAAGGTGACTGTAAGAATGGACCTTCAATGCTATTACTGTGCCAGATTATTGAAATTTTATTGCCATGATTTGCCACTGAAAATATAATATATTTTCTTTCGATCATCAACAAATTTTTTAAAATGCCTTTAAAAATAAATGCAATACAGTAAAATGAAAACTCACTGTCTATAAAAAGAGATGTGAAGTGAGCAACATGATTAATTTCTTCCTTCAATAACTACTTAAGGTTAAAAAAAGGGTTTCAGGGGACCAATCAATATTATTTTCTCCCTTTCATACAGAATCCCTTTTTTAGAAGTGAAGGTCACTGACACACCAAAAGATCCAGAAGAGATTTTGGACTTGACTGTGATGAACACTCAACAGAATCTCGATGTTGTCGTTACCCTCTAACCGTGGACTTTGAAGCTTTTGGATGGGATTGGATTATTGCACCCAAAAGATACAAGGCCAACTACTGCTCTGGAGAATGTGAATTTGTATTTTTACAAAAAATATCCTCATACTCATCTTGTACACCAAGCAAACCCCAGAGGTTCAGCAGGTCCATGCTGCACTCCTACAAAAATGTCTCCGATTAACATGTTATACTTTAATGGCAAAGAACAAATAATTTATGGGAAAATTCCAGCCATGGTAGTAGATCGCTGTGGGTGCTCATGAGATTATTATTTGATCTATAATTTCTTTAAACCTGGAAGGTCTTCCCCTCAACAATTTTGAAACTGTGAAATTATGTACCACAGGCTATAAGCCTAGAGTATGCTACAATCACTTAAGCACAACTACAATATAGAAATAATATGCAATGGTTGGCGTTTAACCATCAAAACAAATCATACAATAAGATTTATGATTTCCAGGGTTTTTAGAACTAGGAGATCAAATTACATTTATATTCATATATAACAACATATGCAGGTAAATAAAAGCAGTTCTCCTTGTATTCTGATGAATAAAGGAGAATGCCTTAAAGTCTATTTCCTTACAGTTTCATTTAATAGCTAGAGAAAATCTACATTATCAGTAAAATGCAGGATTGTTATATACCATTACTTAATCATCCTTAACACTTGAATTTATATTGTATGATAGCATACTTGGTAAAAAGGAAATTCCATACTTGGTAAAAAGGAAATTCCAGTACTTAGTAAAAGGAAAATAGGGATGGTAAATCATATGCAAATTTCCATTCCTATTATGATTGATACAGTACATTTAACAATCCATGCCAATGGTGCTAATACAATAGGCTGAATGGATGATGTTATTAGGTTTATCACATAAAGACATTCAGTAAAATAATAAATTTCTCCCTTCTCTGGGTGCATTTTCATGCATCTACTAATAGTGCAATGGAAGAAGAAACATTCTTCTAGTGATCAGTGTCAATCTGGAGTACACTTGGAGAAGCTGAATTATCTCAAAAGGCAGACAAAAAGTATTCATCAATATAAAATTTTCAAACATATAGTCCGCTCAATTAATACTGCGGTTTTATGGGAAAACAATGGAAATGACTGATTTTATCAATATTGTATAAAAAGACTTTAACCGAATGCATTTGTATGGTATATATACAACATTGTTTTGTAAATGTGCCTCCTTTTTTATTGACTTTGGTATATTTTTACAGTAAGGACATTTCAAATTAAGTTTAATGGTTCAAAAATATGTATGACAGAAAAGCAACTGTTCATATTTTAGGGCAAATCAGCAGATTAAATAGTGGTCTTAAAACTCCATATGCTAATGACTAGATGGTTATATTACAATCATTTTATATTTTTTTTTACATTATTAACACTCACTGTGGATTCATGATGACTGTATAATGTGAATGAAATTTCAATGGTTTACTGTCATTGTATTCAAATCTCAACGTTCCATTCTTTTAATACTTACAAGTATTATTAAGCATACTGAACCAATTGATTGAACACTATTATCTGAAATGCACAATAATAAACTGATGATACCTAAACAAGAATTGTTTATTTTATAATTCAATAAGAAATGTTTGTGCATATATTTACTTTTGTAAATCAGGATTTTATGAATCAAATTCATTGTACTTATGAGTTAATGACAAAATACTATTTAATGTGTAGAAAAAATATAAATTATATTAAAGTTCTCATTTTTTGAAAGATATAACAGTTTTATCTTATAATAATTAAGTCTAGATTTCTGATTTGTACTTCACTGTAACAGGCTAGTGGCTTAGGGGGTCAGGGAGACGGTTGGGCACATGCTGTGCCTTGAGAGGCACTACATGCTCTTCCATAACCCAAGCACTGTTGGGGTGGAGGGGCTCTCCTCCCCCCCCCAACTACGATCCAGCACTGAGCAGGGAGTAGCACCCAAGCACTGTGGGGTGTGGCCCAAAAAGAGGGAAAAGAAAAAGGCTAGTGACATAGCACAAAAATTTGGTCTATTACTCTAGTTCTCTTAATTAAAATTCCCATTAAATTGGCTGATCCAGGTCAAGTTGTTTTGCACAAGAAAAAGCAAAGGCTAGTTATAACTGTTTTATTTTCCTTCTATTTCCTACCTTGGTTCAAAACACTAACCTCACCAGGTAGTAACTGTCTCTAAATCCCATATCCCATAAGCATCAAGTTAGATCTCTTTGTGCCAGACATTTTCTCTTTTATCTAGATCCTAAAAATGGTCAAAGTACTCTGAGTGCATTGCTTTCGTTTTCAGCACCCCAAAATATATTTAATATATAATATGAATTCCTGAGATTTCAAAAAAACTGCATGTAAAGTTTGTTGTAGTATTTCAGCCAAATGTTCTAAATGTTTTATAATTCCCATATTTCTCACCCACTTACTTAAAGATTATAAAAACAAATAATAAGCTCTTCCAAACTCTTTGCTTTCTTTTTGTATTCAGATTGTTTCGTACTCTGTATTTGTTCAAATAAGGAGATGATAAGTTTTTTTAAATTAAATATTTTATTATACCACCGTGAGATATACAATTACAATGTTGTTCATGTTTGGGGGTTTCGGTCACAGTGTTCCAGCAACTGCCCTCCACCAGTGCCCATTTCCCACCACCAATGTCCCCAATTCCCTTCCCCCTCCCATAGCCTGCCTAAATGGCAGGTTCTTTAAGGAGATGATAATTTAACATTGGCAATAGTTGATTTAGACACACTTGTTCAATTTCCCAAAAAATACAAATTTTAACCAAAAAATTTCACTTTTAAACCATTATATATGCATGTTAGAAAACCAATTACCCTTTAAAATCTGTTGTTTGTTTGTGCTAGTGTTGGTGTCTTTTGGGACGCCGCCGGGGTCCCCGACGATGCTGGGAAGCAAGTTCCCTTCTACCTCTGAAGCCGGCGGGAATGGATGAAGAGTCAGGAATCCGATGCAGTTTTTTTTTTTTTTTTTTTTTTTTTGCCTTTTTTGGGTCACACCCGGCAATGCTCAGGGGCTACTCCTGGCTCTGCACTCAGGAATCACTCCTGGCGGTGCTCGGGGACCATATGGGATGCCGGGGATCGAACCCAGGCCGGCAGAGGCCGGCCGCGTGCAAGGCAAACGCCCTACCCGCTGGGCTATCGCTCCGGCCCCGATGCAGTTTTAAAAGGCTTTACTTATCACAGGTTCAGGCATACAAGTCAGCAATAGGAAAAAACCTGTGCTTAGGATTCCTGGCTAGAACCCCAGCCACGTGTAGAACAAGATGGCGGCCACGACATGTAAAGGCCCTGTAAGACTCCCAAGAAGAGTGCAAGCCCCAAAAGAGAGCCCAAAAAGAGAGAGCCAGAGAGAGGAAGTAGTCTGGTTTTATACCCCTGCAACTCAGACCTCCCACTATTAAGGGAAGCAGGAAGGGTCAAATGTCCTTAGGTAATTTCTCCCGGCACCTCACCTAGGCCCTATTATATGCTAATGTTTTGAGCCAAGATCTGCCTGGAAATGCCTTTATAGGGTAGAGAAGGGGGTTTCTGAGATAGCATGTCTCTGTACCAAACACTAATACTAATGCCAGTTAAATATTTCTCCAAGCCTTCACAAGTCTCGTCTACTTAATGGTAGTTTTGTATTTTAGTTGCCTTTGAGTTATCATGGAACCATGCTTGCTTGCTTGGAGGTAAACAGCATTTCTCTCTGGTCTAATTACTTAGAGACCCAACGTGGCCAGGAAAATATGCTGGTGTAAGATCTAGCTAGTCCAACAATGATTGTGGTAGCATGAGAGAATATTTATACCAGCTAGTACAGAATACATGGTCAGATAAACTGCCACATTTAAACTACCCCCTTATCTATGAAGTGATTTGCAGGAGGCAAACCAGGGCAGATGCAGAGGCTTTTAGGCTTTTAGGTGTCCTGCAACAGTGGTGGGGTAGTTGTGCCACACTCAAGTATTCACATCAAGTACTTAAGGCTCACTCCTGCCTCTGTGCTCAGGCACCACTGCTAGCAGGACTTTGGGACCATATATAGTACTAGGCCTCATGTAAGGCAAACTCTTACTAGCTAAACAATCTCTTCAGCCATGACCCATTGAAATCCGTTGAAGACTAAAACATTTAAATCAGAAACAAAAGTCAAAATTTTGCATATAATTTCAAGGAATTTAAGGCCTTTATAAATAAAGCTTATTGATAATAACTAGCTTATAAACCTTTGGAAGGGATACTGAAATTTCCTTACTGAGATACAATTAGTATTTACTAAATAAATAAAAAATACAAATGTGGGGACGGAGCAATAGCACAGTGGGTAGGGTGTTTGCCTTGCAAACAACCCGGGTTCAATTCTCTGGCATCCTATATGGTCCCTTGAGCACCACCAGGAGTAAATCCTGAGTGCAAAGCCAGGAGTAACCCCTGAGCATTTCCTGGGGTGTGACCCAAAAAATCAAAAAACAAAACCAAAAACATAAAACCAAAACACACAAATGTAATTAATCAGCTTACACCTTTTAATATTGGAAATAGAAAAATACTATGAAATTAACATTAATTTTTTTTTTGGCTTTTTTGGGTCACACCCAGCGAAGCTCTGGGTTACTCTTGGCTCTGTGCTCAGGAATCACTCCTGGCACTGCATGGGTGACCATATGGGATGCCGGGGATCGAACCAGGGTCAGAGGCATGCAAGGCAAATGTTCTACCCACTGGACTATCGTTCCAGCCCTACCATGAATTTTTAACATGACTGAGAACTCTATTTACCAAAACATTCCATATATATTAAAATCATTTCGTCACCAGTGGAAAACATAAACAAAAGCACCTAAAAGTATGAATTTATTCTTTCTATATTTCTATATTCTTTCTATATTCTTTCAAAGCCAAAATTGAAAAAAATCATTAAGCTTTCTGATGTACAGGATAACATTTATTAAGTACCAGATTTATTTCAGGTCTTTTTCTAATGTGCTCAGTGTGAGACACATTATTATCCATAATTATAAGAGAATTCTGAGGAACAGAATTAGTAAGACATACCTAAGTACGTAAGAATCTAAGAGAGGAAATGGCGTGGGGGGCAGACAACCTAGAAAACCCAACTGGTTATTTTAAATCTCAAAAAATACAGGGTACAAAAAAAAAAAGAAGTCATTGAGATAGCAGAAATGGCTGAGGCTGGGAATACTAAATACATGAAAACAAAGGCCACTGCACAGAAGATCAGGCCGAGGTTTCACTGAAGAGACATCACAGGTAGGTGAAGCAGACATCCATGTGGTCCTGCTGTCAGGAATTGGTCAATGCACTGACAAGTGACCCAGGCATCAAAGTAGAGGACAGACAGAGTGGAGAAGTGGAGAAGAGAAAGAGCAAACAAGTTTCTAGCCCAGACAAGCCCATTCTTGTTTTGGAGTTGCAATAGTCTGCAGAGATATACCTACATGAGCTGCTAAATAAAGAGATATTAAAAAAAAGAGTTTTAACACTAAAAACATCTTTTTTTTTTGTTACTCATACACTTTTGACATCAATGATCACTTTCTTGAAGAATGGTGAGATTCTGGTAGTGAATCCATAATACAACTCACAAAGGATCTTAATGTATTGGGTTTGAACACCCTCTTTGGCTAGGGCTTCGATGACTGCTTCAGTCTCCACAGAATCAAAGGCTTTCTTTAAATCAATGAACGTGAGACAGAGAGCGGCATCTTGTACTCCCTACAAACCTCAATGAACTTGGTTACCGTGTGGATATGGTCGATTGTGCTGTATCCTTTCCGGAAGCCAACTTGCTCACATGGTTGTCCTTCATCTAATGTTCTGCCAATCCTGTTCAGGATGACTCGAGTGAACAGCTTGTAGATGACAGACAACAGGCAGATGGGGCGATAGTTGCCAATGTCGTGAATGTCTCCCTTCTTGAACAGTAGAACTGTTCTGCTGGTTTTCATTGGGAGTGTACCTTGCATTCAGACAGGTAGCGTGTGAAGAGCCGAGCTAGTGTATTGATGAGTACCGACGGCAGATTCTTCAGGTGTTCAGGTCTGACTTTGTCTGGGCCTGGTGCTGTTCCCTTTTTTTTTTTTTTTTTTTTTTTGCTTTTTGGGTCACACCCGGTCTCGGGTTAACGGCTCTGCACTCAGGAATTACTCCTGGCGGTGCTGGGACCATATGGGATGCGGGGTCGACCCTGGCGGCCGCCGTGCGCACGCCCCCCGCTGGGCATCGCCCGCCCCTCCTTCTTTACCGACGAGATGGCATGTCGGATTTCAGAAGGGAGAGCGTTGCGAACGACATGTCCATCTTGTGGAATTTGGTATGTGGGCAGGTGGATGTGGCTTATCAAAGAGATCTGAGTAGAAGTCATGGATAATCTTCTCCATTGCCTTTCTAGGAAGAGCGTGATCAATCGGACGTCGGAGGGCAGTCATCTTGGTCTTAGAGTTGGTGAAGGACAGGCGGGGCGTCACGCGAATGCTTTTCCGGGAGGCTTCTGCTGTATTTTCCAGTATTTCTGCTCTTCTCTCTTTGAGGTCTTCCTTTATTGCTTCTCTGCACTGCTTTGCAACCTTGGGCATTAGCATTTGGTCATCTGAGGCGCGTGCCTTGCCACATTGGTGAATGAGCTCGAGAGTTTTTGAATGAGCTCACCATCTACAAGGAAGTGATCATTGATGTCAAAAGAGGGGGTTCGACAGGGTGATACCATTTCACCAAAAGTCTTCAGCGCTACCCTCGAAAACATCAAGAGACAATGAGAATGGGAAGGAATGGAAGTAAAGATAGACAGTCGGTGACTACACCACCTCCGCTTAGCTCTTGACATCGTTCTAATAACACCAAACATTAGCCAGTGGCACAAATGCTGGCTGACTAAGACCGAGAATGTGGAAAGATAGTTCTACAGCTGAATCTCAACAAAACTATGTTTATGAAAAATGAACTAGTTCCAGAGGCCCCATTCACTGTCCATGGAACAATCTCTGAAACATCTCTGAATGCAGCAGTTATGTGTACCTAGGTCGAGAAGTCAACATGATAAATGACCTAAAACCTGAGCTGCACAGGAGGAAGAGAGTGGCATGGAATGCCTTCAAGAGCATCAAAGAAATAGCTAAAAAGGACAAAGAACCTCCTGCTCCGGGCACATCTCTTTGGCTCCACTATTCTCCCTGCATTAACATATGCCTCAGAGATGACTGCTGGCCTAGAATTCTTACCAACCCAAATCCCACGGGAAGTTAAAAGATCACGTGGCCTCCCACCTACAAATGGTCAGACTTCTTCGTCAAGACCCTGAACAAACAGTTTGAGGTTCTCGTATTCCTGAAGGAACCAGATGGCATTGGGCTATACTGGCACATGATAGCGTCAAATGGAAATGTTACTGGTGCCCACTCAAGCAAATCGATGAATAGCGGGATGTCAAGTGATCAAGTGACTCTTATACACTACTGTCCACAACATCAGGATGTTAGTTGATTCCACTGTAACATACTCGACAAGGTATTTGAATTAAGAGCACTGCTATGCAGTGAATTCATTATTCTGGTTAAAACAATTCTTCACTACTTCCTGTAGAAGGGTAAAGCTATGTTTATTTTTATTGTTTCTATTTTCTAAGCATCCTGATATGGATTGAGCATTGGTTTCTGCAAAAAGTATGTAACTCATTTTGGTAAGGAAGGGAGAATTGGTATGATAGATGACTAGAAGCACAGAGCTATGTACAGAGAAAATTGATCAACATCAGAGGATCCAACATGAGAAAATATCTCATGGATGATCTGATTTACATATCACAGAAGTGAGGCCTGATGAAAGAGAAATCAAAAGTCATAATGAATTAATTCAAGAACAGATATAAAAGCTCTAAACTACTAAAGGAGTTGATGGGTCACTTTGAAATGATTCCGAAAGACCAAACTCCAGAGTTACAATCTTTTATATTTTGAGCTTCCCAAGCTTCTCAGGGGGCCAAGAGCTACTACTGGTGGTGCTACTTGACCAGGTAATACTGGGCCTACAGGTTAGCGCCTCAAAAATCTGTGACGTGCTGGGGGTTGAACTTGTGGCCTTGCCAATGGCAGGCATGTGCTCCAATCCTTTTGCTATCTCCTCAAACCCTCTGATTAAATTAAAAACATAAATCTCTGAGTCATGGTTTGTTAGCAAGAAAAAATGAGTATTAGGCACTAAATAAATGTTCAGAAGTTTATAATAATTTATATCTATTTATCCTTTTTCATGCTGAGGTTATTGGGGAAGCAGGTACTAATGTGAAATGTATGATCATGTTTTATTAAAATCACTACTTTATTGGTTTATTATTATTGAATCCCCATGAGAAACACAGTTACAAAGTTATTCATATGAGGTTTCAGGCCTACAATGTTCCAACATCCATCCGCCCACCAGTGTGCATATTACACCACCAATGTCCA